>CM055122.1:258236254-258536254 GCA_029206835.1 Rana muscosa | reverse complement strand
CTCTTTTTGCCCCCTGACCCAACTAGAATTCAATGCAGGCTTTCTAAATTTGCAAATCCTTGTGTGTAAAGAGGATTTGCCTAGAAGGTGGGTGGGTGGGGGGTGTTTCTGTAAAGTTTGCATTTTAAAAACAACAGACAATGGTGCAAGCACTAAATATTTAAAGAAAAAAAATACAGAAAACACTATGAGAAATAAAAGTTGAATTCATGCCTGAGCAATCATTTTCACTGTACTGGTTTGGGTAAGATGAAAACCAGCAGCAGACACTTGGTATTGGTTTTTAAGAGTGGCACACAATCTGCTGGTGACCAGGACACCCCCCACCCCACCCCACACCCACATCATTCTGAGAGCCACAGGGAGACTGGAGTGCTGGCTGACCATTCCAAGAGCAATGAGTGGGGGAGGGGAAGGGAAGCAGGATCTAATCTAACGCCACAGGCACATCCCCTTATCTGTAATGGTATCAACTGGTCTAAAGGACGCCGTAATTATGGAGCTGATAAAACAATGCCTTCTTTTTGTGACTTAAATAAATAAATTATGCTTGCACAGAAATAATCTTTTAATTCCCTTTAAATGTTGACAGTAACCCCTCCAAAAGGACATTTTTTCCATAGGTGGGCCTATATCTTTTAACTGTACCTCCAGAAAGGTATTTTCCCCCCATTCTAAAAATTAGCATGTATTTGTAGATTCCACTCAGATCCCCATATACGATTATAGGTGTAGTGTAGCCTGTGGCTATTGCATTGTCAGATATCCAGTTTGACCACCTTCTGCTCCTCTTGTATTTTGCTTTTTTTTATTTTAGGACAACGCAAATCCTTAAATCACATAGTCCAAAATATTGCAAATGTATCCGCTCAAGGAAGGCAGAGACTACGAATAGCATTCGTCCAATCTGCAAGATCTAAATGAGTCCTGGGCTCATTATTATTAAACTATTATTCCCTTAATGGCTAATAAATAATAGACAGATTGGCCAATTTTGCCTGTTAAACAGTTTGTTAAGATCACATCAGGAGCAAAGACTTCAAAAAAAAGAAACGTTCCTAGTAAAGTCAGCAAAGCTACAAATGTATCAATTGCAATATGTATCAATGTGTCCGAATGCATCGATTGCTCTATGTACCATATATAGTCAGATATATCAACTGCTGTATGTATCAATATAGCCAAATATATAAATTGCAATATGTATCTTATATATCTAAATGTATCATTTTCTATATGTATCAATGTAGCTAAATGTATCAGCTGCTTTATGTATCAATAATACTCCAATATATCAATTGCTAGATGTATCATTTGCTCTATGTATCTAAATGTATCATTTGCTATATTTATCAATATAGACAAATATATTGATTTCTATATGTATCAATGTATCTATATGTATAATTTTCTATATGTATCAATGTATCTAAATGTATTATTTGCTCTCTCTCTCTATATATATATATATATCTCCCCCTCTCCTCCTCTCTCTCTCTCTCTCTCTCTCTATATATATATATATATCAATGTATCTAAATGTATAATTTTCTCTTTCTCCCTCTCTCTCTATCTCTCTCTAAATTTATATGTCAATGTATCTAAATGTATCATTTGCTCTTTCTCCCTCTCTATATATCAATGTATCTAAATGTATCATTCTCTCTCTCTCTCTCTCTCTCTATATATATATATATATATATATATATATATATATATATCAATGTATCTAAATGTGTCATTTGCTCTCTCTCTCTCTCTCTCTCTATATATATATATATATCAATGTATCTAAATGTATAATTTCTCTCTCTCTCTCTCTCTCTCTCTCTCTCTCTCTCTCTCTCCCTCTCTCTCTCTCTATATATATATCAATGTATCTAAATGTATAATTTGCTCTCTCTCTCTCTCCCCTCTCCCCCCTCTCTCTCTCTCTTTATATATATATATATATTTGCCTAGAAGGTGTATATCAATGTATCTAAATGTATCAATTGTGATATGTATCAATGTATCTAAATGTATCAGCTGCTATATGTATCAATATAGCCGAACTTATCAATTGCTATATGTATCAATGTGTCTAAATGTATCATTTGCTATATGTATCAGTGTATCTAAATGTATCATTTGCTATATGTATCAGTGTATCTAAATGTATCATTTGCTATATGTATCAATGTATTTAAATGTATCACGTGTTATATGTATCAATGTATTTAAATGTATCAGCTGCTATATGTATCAATATAGCCGATTATATCAATTGCTATATTTATCAATATATATCAACAGCTGCAGTAGCTACTATTATAGGAAAAAACAAACAAAAAAGAAATAAAAATAAAGATGACAATGTTTATGAAAATTGGACGAAATGCTCAATTCACAAGGGTAAGGATCTTCATTTTTAGCGAGGTCTCTATAATGTTCAAATCCACCGCTGAATAGAACAATCGTCATTTTTAAAAATGAGGAAAATAGGTGTCCTTATCTTTTGTCTTTTGAGCCTAAGGGGTTCATTATTCGTGTTAAAGGGTTAATTAATTTGTGAATTTCCTATTGCAAACAATGCACCGACCCGGTGTGAATCTTTTATGTTATTTTATTGTGCTGTTGCTCTTGTGACTTTGCTGTTTTCTTTTCTTGCACACATTTTCTTATCATTCTGTGCTGTTAGTAGGTTATAGCAAAGTATGCACCGACCAGAAGAATGTTTTATGTTCATTTATTGTTGCTGTGACTTTTGTTTCCTTGTTTTATTTTGTTGCGCACTTTTTATTATTATCCTGTGTGCTGTTATTGGGTTGTAGCAAAGTAAAACAATGCACTGACCAGGTGGATATTTTATGTTATTTTATTGTGGTGTTATTGTTGTTGTCTTTTCTTTGCTTTATTTATTTTGTGGCACACTTTTTATTATCATTTGTTGGGTTGTTAGATTGTGTCAAAGTGTAAAAAAATAAATAAAATAAAATGTATATAGAGTCTATTTAGCAAGTTTTTAGAGAGGGAATGAGGCAGAGAGGGATAAAGCAAGGCCCCTTCTTTTGAAAGTTCAGAGCCTCTCTGCTCTCCCTCTCTGGGTGGAATTGGAGGTCCTAAACGTGACACTTTCACAAGGCGGGGGTCTCCATCTTGCCACAACGTGCTCAGCAACTTAATCCTAAAAGAAAGTCAGCTTGACTGGCGATTAATAAATGGGATGCACGGTGTAAGGTCCTTTGGCAGCCTGGATCTCCTACTTGCTGGATGGACAGCCCTGGATCTTGGATCAGATACAAGGCAAGGTAGACATTTCTCTGTATTTCTGTTGTTTCCTCTCCTCTCCCCCGGGCTCCTGTGTGCAGACAATGGAGGAAACAAAGACGGGCACTTTTGGATCTTTTCCCCACCTCTTTGCGGTCTTATAAGGCATAGGAAGAAATGGATGATTTTTTTTTTCACCTTTCCTCTCCTTGTCTATCTTCATCTATCTCCACCTTCACCATTTTTGTTTCATTAGCCCGAATGAAGCGATGTGCGGTTTGAATGCGGCGGGCTGTGCGATCATTTGCCGCAACAGCCAGCAACGCGCCTAGGCGCGCCGAACTGTCTTTTTATTTACGCCACCGGGGTGTAGACAGTTCCCATCAACTGGCGGAATCGGGATTATGAGCTGTGTGCTGGCGGTGGGGGCATGTATTGGAAAGTCGTTTTATTTTATGTAGGACAACATAGGGTAAAATGATCAGAATGTGTCAAGGAGGAGGAAGGGAGGGGGGGGGGGAGAGGAGGAGAAAGCAAATAGAGAGAGGAAAGGAAAAGGGGGGATCGCTGAGTGTGTGCAGTGTGGTCCCAGCAGAGTCTATGCACCATGGAGCTGGGGTGGCACTGGGAATTAAAGGCTGAACGTCATAGCCCAACATGCCTGGGTCATGGGACAGCACGGTCGTTGGTCACACTTAACTGGATAAGCAGATAATATCTTGGTGGGACTCATAAAAATCATTGATGGGATTACACAGGACAGAACACAGCATCATGGGCAGGCATTACACAGGCCATCATGGCAGACCAGCCAGATTACATTGGGCATCATGGCAAGCTGCTGTGACTGTACTTCTAAAGGAGCTTACTTGAGGAGGACTATGTACTGGCAGACTCCAGGATCCCCCCTCCTCACCCTTTACACTCCTCCTGCCAAACTGCTGGTAGGGCACAAGGTAGCATGGCACACTTTGGGGATTTCAAGAGCATGGCATTCCTTTTAAAATTCCACAGATCAGCCAGCCAGGCATCTTTCCAAAGGGCAGCACTTTAGGTTACTCTGCCTGGACAGGGCATCTTGCTTGGCAGGGCATCAGTAGACAATTGATGATTTAGCAAGTCTACAGGTTGCCTTGGTGGGGGGGGGGGGGGGGGTTGAGTGTTGTATCCTGTACCCTTGGATGGCATGAGGCAGAATGGCACAGGAAATTATTTACTGGCCATATACAATAGTATCGGTCATAAACCTGCAATTTCTACCCAGGCTGCATGTGTATTATGCAATGATTGACCCCTGGTAAAAGACTTATAACCCCTTGAATGCCACACATTAACATTAGCAGCAGTTTTCTTAGACCTCCCAGCAATATATAGATTAATTTTTTTAATTGCATTATAATGCTTAGAGGTGTATTATATTTTAACTATATTGCACTGCAACACTTTACTAAGCACATAACTGCTAAAAAAAAAAAAAATACAAATTTTTCTTTATAATAATAAACACTCAACAAGTCCTGCTCTGACTCTGACGTATAGTTTTTTTTTTTTGTCTGAGATTTTTTTGCCAATTTCCTACGTTTCTGCACACAATACACCTTCAGGGAACTAGCTGGATACACATTATTCAATTTTTGTTGTTTAATTTCCTTTAGATTTACCTTCAACTATATAGTGCAAGGGCCTGCCTGATTGCATACAATTTGAAAGTGTTTAGGTTTGACCTCATATTAAATGGTTTTGGTAAATTTAAAGGAAAGTTGTACAAGAAAATTGTATAGTGTGCAGCCAGCTTTAGACCCCATACACACTATTAGATTTTCTGCAGATTTTTGTCTTCAGATTTACCAAAACCATATAATACGAGGTCAAACCTTAAGAGTTTCAATTTGTATGCAATCAGGCAGGCCCTTGCACTACATGGTTTTGTTAAATCTGAAGACAAAAATCTGGCCTAAGACTAGTCATACGTTATCCAATTTTCACATTCAGTTTCCTTAAGGCTGGCCATACACTATGCCATTTTCTTATTCAATTTCCTTTAGATTTTTCTTCAACTATGTAGTGCAAAGGCCTGCCTGACTGCATACACATTAAAAGTGTTTAGGTTTCACCTCATATTATATGGTTTTGGTAAATCTAAAGGGAAATTGAATAAGAAAATGGTATAATGTATGGTCAGATTTAGATTTACCTTCAACTATGTAGTGGGACCTGCCTGATTGCATACAAATGATATATGGTTGTATTTGGTTTTGATAAATCTAAAAGAAAATTGTACAAGTAAGTTGTATAATGTATGGCCAGCCTAAGACATGTAGCTTTATGAGCGATATCATTTATTGTATTATGTGCTATAATACATTAAATATTGCAAGCCCCTTACATATTATTTGCTATCTGGTATTCTTAAATTGTAATACCCAAGATGCTTTTCATGAAAAACAGCATCCACAGACTAGCATTTTGTTCTCCACTATGGTGCTCGAATATTTATTAACTCAGCAATCACCGAATTATTTCATTAAATAGAGTATAATTGTCATAGGAAAAATAAAACGAGTACTGTAATGTACACAGTATACGCCAATATGTTCAGAAAGGAATAATGTTGCCACTGTTTTCTTGAGATATATGTCGTTGATATATATATATATTGAATGTGGAAATTGGTTCTGAGTCCTTCTGACACAAATGCAAATCCAATACAACACAATTGTATGCCAAAACCTCTGTTTGCATTATATTGCCAGTGTCCTACCATGCTGTTTGCGTGTAGGGGACACATTTCCAGGCCCTGTTCAAATAAATTCAGGTTAACAGGTATTTCAGAGTATAAAAAAAAGATATCATTCCATTTGATTTGTTTTACCTGACGGCACTGACATGTTATACATTTATTCTCTAATAAATATTGTCACTCAAACCGTCCTAATTTCAACACATTACAAATTGTATTTGGCCCTCTACACTACACTTGGCCTGCGCTATAGGTTTTTCATCTATGAGAAAACATGTGTATCTTTCTCTCTCTTTCGCTCTCTTGTTCTCGGTGACGTTAAAGGAGTCATGGGCTCAGTGAACCTATGTTTATATCAGACACTTAATCAGCTTAAACGAACACATGCTTACATTCATATATCCTTTTCCCCTTGCCTAATGATCATGTTTATAAAAATCGAGTTATATAAGGACATTTCGTATTACATAATATGTTTTGATTTTTGTATGGCTGAAGACTCAAGCTGAGCCTGTTTAACATGTGTTGGTCACTGGCTACCAAGTATTTTCTAAAAAACACAAAAGCGTATCAAGTTGTGGAAAGTGTGAGCTGCAGCCAGATTTCTTATTGCCCTGATCTCTGTCGAGACCTCCAAGCTATTTGGCTTATAAAGTGTTAACCACACATAAGGATGCTACCTTCCTGCTTACAGCCTGACACATGTATATATTCTATAATCCCCTTGTTTGTAGCATTGCCAAGAGCTGCAGCCAGGGCAAGGAGTGAGAAAGGGGGAGATGATGTGGTTAGGTTGGGGTTAGAGGAGGGGGTGGGGACAGTGACATTAATATAATGCATAGCTATCAATGTCCATAGACCCCCAAAATAACCGAGGACCGAGCTTCTGTAGAACCAGACCCAGCAATTTATCTCAACAAAATTCAGTTATTAAAGAAAAATGATTTCACTATTATCAGCCTCTCCAAACCCACCGTCTATAAAACAAGTGCATAATAATATTAGTAGAAAAATATTATTATAAATCATAATAATACTAATAAATATCATTATCAGTGTCATGGTGGCAAGGGTGTATTTACAGCTCTGTGCTTTTGTCATTACAGGATATACAATTTAAAACTAAACATAGAAACCATTAAAACCTAAAATGAATATGACACAAATTACATGTTCTAAAATTGCTTCATAAAACAATTCCGGTTTCATTATTTCCATTTTATGTTTTTGTACGCCTGTATTTTTGGGCTTGTTTCCATTATTACCTTTGTCCTTACTCAGAGGGTGCCTGGAACAGTTTATCCTTACATGTATGGCTTTCATAATATGTTAACAAATAATTGCGAGACACGCATTCATAAAATAGCACTAAACTAGTTACCCAGCTGTGTGACATGTAACGCATCCTATAGACAGGACATTTAACTTCTAAACATGGTCCACTGGCTATGCGGTTAGAAGAATTTCTGAATTGTGGTGCATCCAAAAACAAATTCATCAACACAACAAAGAGCATTTGTCTGAATCTCTCTCTCTTTCTCTTTCTTTTTTTTCAAAAAATCCTAATTAATGATTTTAAGTTTTGCATTTCCCTTAGAACTGCATTTCTTTTGTCTGACATAGTCCATTGTGAGATACATTAATTTTGGCAGATCATTGCAGCTCAATGGACTTAAAATGGCCCATTAGAGAACCTTATTTCAGAAAAAAAAAAAGAGTAACAGGGTAACCCCCTCTTCTGCATTCTGTGTGGCCCAGGCTACTTCCTAAATTTGAACCTATTTTGAGCAAAGTCACTCATTGCAATACTTGTGGAATTTGTATTAGTATTTACAGAGATAAGATTGTATTATATATAGAGGAGAACAAGCTCATTTTTTTTCCTCAAGCTTGTTATGGCATTGGTAACTGTACTACAGTAGATGATGACAATGTAAAGTTTGTCGATACATTTGAAAAGCAGAGTTTTGCAAGCAATCATAACAAATCACACTTAGTCAATACAGGCAGTGTAGGCAGGAAGGGTCAGTCTCCTTTTTATCTCGGTGATAAAAGCACAGCTGTGATAGACTTGTGCATTAAATATACATGCAGTAATAATGGTTTGTGCTGTAGGGGTTAAGCTTGAGGCTCTTTTGCACAGAGTGCATGCTCTCCATCACGTGGTAGGGACTGAGCTCCCGGGTTGACCTTTCACCTTTCCCCAGCTTTCCATTCAGAGCTCTTTCTCTTTCTCACCCCTGTGTCCCCCCCCCCCCCTTCCCTTTCCCTGTGCCCCTCTGGAGAATCCCTGTTTGGGCCCCGTGACGTCATCAACGGTCAGGGGTTCCATTCACAGGATACCCCTCCAAACAGTCAGAGGCTCCAGAGCCACCTCTGGGAGAAGGAGCTCTCTCACATCCTATACACATTATGCTATCTAGGTTAAGTCAACAAATGACACCTCTAGCTATTGCTGCAATACATTTCTTTGTAAGACACGGAATGTGCACTGTTTTTTTAATCCATATTAGTTGTTTTAAATTAAAAATAAAACAGTGATATAGTAATTGGATAGTGTTTGGCTCAAAGTTAATAGATGGGACTTGTATGGGCCCAACAAGTGAAGGCCTAGTTCAGGACTAATGCACATATATTAGAAACTGGGTCATAAATATAAGCCTTTATTTTTTTTACATGCGTTATCATTGGTGACTATGCATGTGTGCTAAGAAAGTGCTGCATGCATCTTTTGTTTTTTGAAAGCACAACGCTTGTAATGCCATATATTTGAATTGTGCCATGAAAAAAAAAAACTACAGTTTTCATATGTGACTTATTTTATTTAATTTCTAGGTAAAAAGTTGCACTTAAAGGGCTGTTTGAGCAAGGCCTTAGAGTTTTTTAAGCATATAAGAATTAAAAAAAAAATGTAATAGGCATGTAATAAGCAAATCATTTTTACCTACCTTTTTTTAAAATTATGTGGGTACCAGTTAAATTGCTGGGAACATTTCTGTTCATTATTTTATGTATGCCAATAAGTATGTTAGTCTTTGAATGCAAACTTGTACTGGCAAAAATTTACTCCTTTTTATCTGTAGCTATATGCAGTTTACTAGATACTAGATACTAGATGGTTGTTATTATTATTAGTAGAAGTAGTTGTATTTTGCTGTTATTATGATTATTACCATCAAAACTCTACTAAAGTTTTATTATTACTAGTAGTTAGAATTACAGAAAAATACCATATCTTATATTCTATGACCACACTGCAAGTCTTAGACGTAGGCCAGAGATCAGAGCGTTATTAAATCTTTATAAATGGGCAAAGATTTGCAGAAAAACACCCACAAAAAATAGTAGTGTAATTACACATGCATGTATGCAGGTGAAAGAGGGGATTTATAGAACTATCATGCATTTCATTCTAGGCCTTTCATTATTTATCATGGGACTCACATTTATTAACTGTTAATTAAAATAAAATTGAAGATGCCAAGCAGCACAAGAATGAACTTGCTTACCCCCCCCCCCCCCCCACATCCAAAGAAAGGGCAGTTTAAATAGGAGGAACTTGCCACATGTGTAGCTGTCAAGGTTCACTGATCTGAATGAGTGAGATTCCTGAGATCTGGACCAAAAAACTACATTTTAATGGGACAATTCCACAGTTAACCATTTTGCTGCTGAAAAGCTCCTCCTAAAATACCTTTAGTGCTCTTAAAATTTTTCACAGATTTAAATTAACCAAACAGATTAAAATGAATTTGTAATAAAAAGGATACACCACTATGTACAGTAATAATAGTTTATATAAATGTTAAAAATATTCTCACAAATTCAAAAAGCATGAGATGAAGGAACAACACCACGGGCAAAGGATACAATTTAAACAACTCTTAGATGTGTTAAAGAAGAAAAAAAAAATAACAGCTAAAACACTTAAATATCAGGCATTTCTTTGATATCACATTTCCTTTGTACAACAGCTATTTTGTTATTAAGTCTATTAGAATGTTGAAAATCATAGATTATATTAATAGATTAAAACTAGACTCCAGCACACAATCCTTATTTAAAGTGGATTTACTGATTTATTAAAGTAGAGCTCACGCTGTCAGTAAGGGAGAACAGTGGTTGCTCTCTGTCTCTTGTTTGCAAAATGATGCTTGTTTACTTGTGCACCACCTGCACATGCGCATTCATATTTGTGATCCCAGTCATGCTGAATAGATGAGCTCTAGGATATAGTTTAATATCAATTGATATTTAGTAATCAATTAAATAGTTAAAGATAGGCCCATCTGAATATTTAAAGCACACGTCTTTAAAAACAAAAAGATAAAAAAAAAAAAAAATGTACAAAAGAGTAACTGTAAAAATTGATATTTATGAATCATTTCTAAATAAGTCTTTGCATGTATTGTATTTTTTTATACATAAATTTAATAAAAACACGGCACATATGTAAAAATTGGTAACAGTATGAAATGGTCCCCTTTGATATAATAATATAGTTATATATTTTTAAACCTCTTTTTAACTTCATAAATGTAATATCAGCTGGCTGTTCTGATGGTTTCAGAGAAAAAAGTTTTTTTAGACTACACATGCATTGGCATACCAGTATGCCAACAATCATACACAAAGACACTAGACAACATAGATTATTTAAACAAACGCAAGTGACCTATGGGCAGCAAACAAGTCTTAGGCACCTGCACATGTGCAATACAGAGCAAAGCTGGGAGCATGCATGCACACGAGCTGTGTGGAGTGTCTTAGAAAGATGTTTTTGTTGTGCATGTTCTGATGGGCATATATTTATGCACATCCATGCAGGCAGAGTGTGACATAATGAATAACAATGAGTACTCATTTTAATATGTTTTATTAAAAAAAATATGCAATAGACCATACATTAAATCTATTGTTTTCTCAAAGCATAGTAATATTTTTAAGATGCATCTTACACACATGTATAATAACAAATAGATTTTGACCATTGTCATATCCTGAAAATTATTACTTGGTTACTTACAATTAAACTACAGTTACAATTAAAAGCAAGATACCAATTTATTAATTAATTTGTGATAATGTATTTTAAAATCTAAATCATTAATTAAAATTAGTGAAAAAATACAGAATTTAAAATTCCACAAAACACTGCATTCAATTCTAAAATACCTACTTGCCTTTTGCTTTGAGTTGAAGAAATGAACACTTGGAAAAAGACTGTAGTAACTGCTGGAATAGGTGCTTATTTATTTTTCCACATGGGTATAGTTCTGAGCCAGGTTTGCATATGCATTTTAGGTACAGGTGTGTCACTTTTGCATTTCATAAATAAGAATAAAGTATCTCTGACACACTGCTCAAGACTGATGGCCCAGCAAGCGAGCTTACGGCCTTAGTAAATCAGGCCTATACAGGGAGACAGATACAGAGCACTTTTGCTGTTGACCTTCTGTTATAGATTTTTTTTTCCTCTTTTCAGTATTGGACAGGAAAATGACTCGCAGGGTGAGCAACGTCTAAAGAGCCTTCTGTAAAAAAAAAAAAAAAAATCTATTTTTGAGTTGAACATTTGGTACTGCTGCTTCATTAGCCTGAAAAACCACAAGCTTTAACGTTAATGGGGCTACAGAGAGTTTAATACACAGGGCTTTTTGAGGTACGGAGGCTGACCCTCCACCCTGTCACCTCTTGAAACAATTTTATTTTGCATAGGAATAAAAATACTGCTTACTTTTTCGAAGTTAAATAACATATCCCATCATTTAAAAAAAAAAAAACAATTACGGTAAATATGACAAAAGTTAGCATATTAAACATGATAACAGTGTTCCATCTTACACCTGTTGTGTACAGCACTGGGGCCTGTAACTGTAGCCTTGAAGCACTTTCATAATTACACTCCTGCAAGCAGAGATATCTATCAGAAATTGTGGCCCTGGTCTTAGTCACAACTGCTTCAAAACCACAATCATAACAAGCCAAACTCAATACACCTGCATATATGTTTGAAATATGTTTTAATTAGAAAAATATAGCAGAGGCATACCTATACCATATTGATAGGATTGTTGACGGTGGTAGAGTTTGATTAGATCCCTTATGTTGTGACCACATGTATACTATTATCTTTCAATTTCCTACAAAAATCCACAACCTTATAAATGAGATTAACATAACCTAACATTTTAGGAGATGTAACGTTGGACTACAGGCTTTACAGATTATAGCAAAGTATTACAAAATGTATGAACTTGTGTTCTCTTAAAACACTTCATCAGCAAAGCACAATAAAAAATAAATATAACATTTTGCTCATATTATCAGTTTATTTAAGTGAATTCAGTTTTGCTTCATATGCGGTTAGACATATTCCTTTTAGTACTCGCTCTTAAAAAAAAAAGACCTAAAAAAAAAGAAAGACTATGGTGTTGATTTACTAAAGGCAAATAGACTGTGCACTTTGCAGTTGCTTCAGAGCTTAGTAAATGAGCAGAAGCTATGCTGACTACCATCATCCAATCATGTGCAAGCAAAAATGCATTCATTTTTATTTACCTTGCATGTGATTGGGTATTCTTTGTAAAGTGAAGCTTTACCTCATTTACTAAGCTCTGGAGCAACTGCATTTGCAGAGGGCAACTTCACTTTACAAAGTGCACAGTCTGTTTGCCTTTAGTAAATCAACCCCAAGGATCCATCACAAACAGCGTCAAGTTTAATTAAAACATTCAAATTGATTAAAACTTATACAGTTATTCTTTCTTCCCACCATTTGTCTAATTGCTAAAAGGAAAATTGAAACTCTTATCACATTTATGGAGGGGCCATTCACAACAGCAGCCATTTTTGCTCTAGGAAAATCAACCTGTGTTCACTTTAAGTAACCAATCATGTGCAAGAAAGGGTTATATTTCCTAAATGCTCTTGCACATCATTGGGGATTTTAACACAGACTAATTTCAATAAAAAATGCGAACTGCTCCCATTATAAATGAACCTATTTTAAAAATACTTATAATTTATGCACTATATGACTGCAGAAAGAAATTTTAGCCACACAGGGTTGATTTACTAAAACTGGAGAGTGCAAAATCTGGTGCAGCTGTGCATTGTAGCCAATCAGCTTCTAACTTCAGCTTGTTCAATTAAGGCTTTGAAAAATAAACTGGAAGCTGATTGGTTTCTATGCAGAGCCACACCAGGTTTTGCACTCTCCAGTTTTAGTAAATCAACCCCAATGTGACCCCAATGCCTTGACTATACACATTTACCATCTACATAAAATACATGATTGTACATATATATATAGATAGATGATAGATAGATAGATAGACAGACAGACAGACAGACAGACAGACAGATAGATAGATAGATAGATAGATAGATAGATAGATAGATAGATAGATAGATAGATAGATTTAACGTGTAATAGTTTCTGGAAAATCAATCATACAGAAACAGTTTTGGTCATCATTGCCTTAAAAAATCTATCTATCTATGTACTATCTATCTTTCTATCTATCTATCTATCTATATATATATATACATATATATAGCCATTGGCGATAAGGATCCTAGCTAATGTAAATGTTAACAAGAGGACGGGGTAGTTATTTCACAATGCATAATGCAGCATTAAATATATAAACAGTTTAGACTATGAAGGTATAACCCGGTCTAAGGTAATGATGATATGGAAATAATAGTATAAGTAGTCGTAGTAACCAAAATAGTGGCAGCCAATTTTGCCTGTCAGATCTGCGTATGCTAATTTATGTAATATCAATTTAAAAGAAAAGACTGTTTGAAGTTTAGCAAATGTTGGTATATATGATTATTTTAGACTGTAAAAGAATAAACTGGCAGAAAATATTACAACTAGGATAATGACTATGGTGTAGATATAGAAGGATGTATAGTACTAGTAGTAAAACAATAATAATAATCATAATAATTGTGGATGCTACACTTAAAGAAACACAAAAGGCACAATTTTTTATTTATTTTTAAATAACAAACATGTTATACTCACCTCCACTGTGCAGCTCGTTTTGCACAGAGTGGCCCCGAAACCTGTTTTTTTGGGGTCCCTCGGCGGCTGTATCGGCTCCTCCCCGCAAGAACTTTCCTCCTTCATGCGAGCTCTCTCGCATGGTGGATAGTTCTTGCGGGCGCGCTCCCGTGATACAGCCGGCGGCCACAGCCGCTCACTGTATCACTCGGCCCCGCCCCCCAGCGAGCCGCGCCATTGGATGTGATTGACAGCAGCGCGAGCCGATGGCTGCGCTGCTTTGAATCAACCAATGAATGACCCTGAGAAGCCTGCGCGTTCAAGGCGCAGGACTTTCGAGGGGTCAGGTAAGTAAACGGGGGCTCGGGGGGGGGGGTGCAAATGCTTGGATGTTTTTTCACCTTAATGCATTGAATGCATTAAGGTGAAAAAACTTGTACCTTTACAACCCCCTTAACTCACAACTCTAACTTTGTTTTACTCATCAGTCAGTTCAACATCTATTAAAAAAATAAATAAAATAAAGCTAACTAATTTTGCTGGTGAATTTTTCCTTTAGTATGTCAGACCAGTGTCTTTTTTATATTGTTTATTAAAAAAAGAAAGGAAAAAAAAAAAACAGCACTTGCTTGTAACGATAAAAAAAAAAAAAAAAGCATAATAAGAAAATGTCAAATTGAAGTTGAATGTGCATAGAAAAGAGAAAATGCCTATTATATAATTTTATTCCTTTCTGGGGTTTTTTTTGTGACACCAAGACAAAAGTAGTTCATACATTACAGTACATTAAAAGACTGTCATTTTCTGTGCAATGATATACATCACGTAAAATGTACACCAGGCAATATAGTATTCAAAGCTTTAATTTTGCAACGAGAAGGGTGACTGCATACATCAACTTTAATGATTCCCTTTGTCTTCGTGAAAAATGTTAACAGGCTATATCTGTTCTGCAGTTATGCGGTTGTCATGTGGTTACACTCTTTTTTTTTTTTTTTCTCTCTTTTTTTTTTCAGTTAAAACACTGAAAGCGTACACCAACATGTATGTGTGTATATATAGATTAGATAGGTGTATCACTGGGGGTGGATGAGTCTGTTTGTAACAACTGATAAATAACACTCTTTCCTACTCTCACCCACAAGTGTACAGGAAGGGGGTTTACACTAAGTTCCTGTTGAATATTAGCAGATTAACTACATTCAGCGCACTAGGAACATAAACTCTGAGGTTTCTGTTTTGCATTGCTGCAACCTCACATGGTATAACAATAAAAAAAAAAAAAAAGGGTGGGTAAAGGTAGAAGGAGTTGTTTTGAACCAGCTTTTGGGTGCTAAGTGTTTTGGAAAAACACATTCTCACTAGAATAGCATTTTATTCTGTTTATCCTACTGGCCTGAAAGGTTTTTTTTGTTTGTTTGGTTAGCCCTTGATAACTCCAGAATATTTTATGAGCTTAAACTTCAACCTGCTGTGATTTAAAACAAACAGTAAGGGCCATATAACTGCCAGTGGTAGAAAGAAGTGTCTCTGATATTAGATTGAAAAGTGACAAATTACATCTGCATACAAAGCAAGCGTTACAGGCTGCGCTTGTTCTAGACATACAGTGAACATAGATTTGTTTTGTGATGGTGTTATTATTATTTATTTATTTTTGCACGGGTTCTTCATTTTTTGATCAACCAAAGATATTTTTGTCAAACTATGTTTGTCAGCTTTCTATGTATTAATTCTGTAATTCTAAAAGAATATCGAACGTGGTGGTGACATAGGATTTGTAAATTATTCAAGAGTTTTTTAAGGG
The DNA here is from genome assembly GCA_029206835.1 of Rana muscosa. Classification (NCBI taxonomy): domain Eukaryota; kingdom Metazoa; phylum Chordata; class Amphibia; order Anura; family Ranidae; genus Rana; species Rana muscosa. The sequence goes on along the minus strand of CM055122.1, from coordinate 258,520,441 downwards.
TCACATTTAAAAAAAAAAAAAACTCCAAAAACAATAAAAACACTCTTTAAAATCTCTATTTTTTTATTGTTTGCAAATATTTTCTGTAATCCTTTAATCATGATTTTGTAATAGCATATTAGTTTTCTCTTCCTAAAATGGCCGGACTATATAAGGTCCTGTAATAAATAAATACTGTAAATAAGTGGAACTTAAAGGCTAAGTTCACCTTTGTTCCCCTTTTTTCACCAGCTCCCCTATGTACCAATATAGCATTAATGTACTTATTTTGCAAAAATAAAACAGCTTTCCATTTATTCTACACACACTTACCTGACTCTCTTCATGGCTGTTCAAAAACACTTATCCATTACTTCTGCCTTACTTTCTGGACAGACTTTATGTCACGACACAGGAAGGAGTTGACCAGCTGATCTCATTAGCACAGACATTGCACCATTCACCCTCAACTGGTCAACTCCTTCCTGTGTCATGACCTAAAGTCTGTCCAGGAAGTAAGGCAGAAGTAATGGATAAGAATGTTTTTGAACAGCCATGAAGAGAGTGACGTAAGCGTGTGTAGAATAAATTGAAAGATGTTATATTTTTGCAAAATAACTACATTAATTCTATATTGGTATATAGGGGAGCTGGAACTTAGGGGAAAAAAAGGTGAACTTAGCCTTTAACTGAATCTGAGCACCACAAACCGCAAATTGGATTAATTTTTTGTACTCAAAACAAACTAAACCAACAATCCATGTCTCCATGGTTTATTTTGTGGAGAAATCACTTTGAAAAACATCCCCTTAGCATCTCTAGCTGAAGCCATCTTAAGTAAGGGCTGGTGATTCATGTAGCATTTACTCATGAAGCCCCATGAAGACTCCTGTGATGTATAACATAATTTTGTCCTAGGCCAGAAACCAGAAAGCAACTGAAGAAATATAAAAATAAATGTAAAACAATAAATATACATTGTGATATGCCTTCCTATCTAGCAGCATAAAGATTTAAAATGGTTAATGTTGATTCAGAGAGTTGAGTTCCGCTTTAACAAAAAAATATTTTGGCATAATCTTCCCATAAGATTATTTGTACAATTAGGCCACATTCACACTCTTGCAACCTGAAAGTCGCGTGACTTTGACGCAACTTTAACGTGCCACTTTGACGAGCCTTCAAGGCAATTTGAAGCAATGCCTGTGTAATCTTGAGGTATATGGATCTCAAGTCACATCAAAGTCAGACAAAAGTAGTGCTGGGACTACTTTGAAGTCGCTACGACTTGAAGTTGTACAGATATGAACGGTAGGAAATCATGGGGTACGACTTATCATGCCACTTGAAGTCCCAAGTCGCAGGACAAGTCGCAGATGTGTGAATGGGGCCTTAACATATTTTACGCATTTACCTGTAAAAGCCTCCCTTGCATAGACATCCAAAAGTACCTCTGCTAGGTGCCACCATCTTGGGTGTGATGTCAGGGCTCAGAGCCCAGCAGACTCAGAGCTGTCACTCAAGTCACACTGTATTGTATTTCCTTTTCTTCCTCCTTCGGCTGCCACATGAAAGAATATGTAGGAAGGTTGTCCTGTTTATCATTGAAAGTGAAAGTAAAAAAAAATCCCAAATTTTGGGTTGTCCCCAGAAAAGTAAGAGAGAGGAAATCTTCCAATGAGGACACTAGTTCTGGAGACCTGGGGGTCCCAAGGAATTCTCTTAATTTGCAGGGATTTCCTCTGACTTCCTGTTTGGCTATGGGACAGGAAGGTAAACGAAATCTCCGCAATGGGACAAAGATGGAGAAAAAAAATCTGACAAGGGTTATACAGTAACTCTCCCTTGCTCTATTGAAAACCAAAAAAATGCCTATAGTTCTACTTTAAGCTAGAAAAATAGGGACAATAAAAAAAAGGGAAGAAGGGACAAACCTAGGGACTTTTAAGGTGTCAAGTCAAGAAATATAATTACATGTAGATAAAATTTAATATATTTTATTACAACAATAAAACATGATAAAAGATTTTTCCTTGTTAATGTAATTTGTTCTATTTAAGACAGGGGTCGTCAACCCCCGGTCCCCAGCCCACTACCGGGCCGTGGCCCTTCTGCAGCCGGGTCGCGGGTGTGGGCGGCTGGCAAGAGACATGCTGGGCTGCCGGTGTTGTGCCAAGAATGGTTTCCCCGTCGGAATGTGTTTCCCCTGTCTCTCGGCGGCGATCGGAACTCCGCCTCTCTAGTCCACTGCATTGCCGCTCCTCCTACTCTATTATCCCCGAATGCTAATCATCCTAATACCGCCCCGCCTCTCCAGCCATCTGCATTGCCGCTCCTCCTACTCTACCCCCCAAATGCTAATCCTCCTTCTACCGCCCCGCCCCCGTGCGCGTCCCTGGTACAATGTTATTACTCCTTCTACATAATAAATATATATATATATAATATTACTCCTTCCACATATGGGTACAATATTATTTCATGAGAGCACTGGGTGGATGGAAGAAGCGTGCGGGCGGACGTCCAAGCAGAGATGATATCATCTCTCTCCGCCCCCCGCATCACCGCTCTTCCGCCCTCAAAGCCAGTGCTATGTCTTGGTGTCGGAGATGCGGCAGGGAGCAGAGAGATGACATCATCTCATACTGCCCGACCCGCATCACCGCTCTCCTGCGGCTCCTCGTGTGTGAAACTTAGATTCCTTGTTCAGCGGTGCAGATTGCCTCTGAACAAGGGAAGGGAGACACACCTATCGCTATGCTTTATTGATCTGGTGACAGGCAACGTGGCAAGTGACAATCCACATCTTGTGGCAGGTGATGTGGCAAGTAACATTCCGCATCTAGTGACAGGCAACGTGGCAAGTGACAATCCACATCTTGTGGCAGTAAGCGTGGCAGAGGATGTGGCAAGTGACATTCCGCATCTGGTGACAGGCAGCGTGGCAAGTGCCTATCCACATCTTGTGGCTGTAAGCGTGGCAGGTGATGTGGCAATATAAAGTGTAAAAAGTTTTTGCGCTAATTGTGAGTATAACGAAATGTGATTGTTAAGTGTAATAGTGGTCTTCTGCTGCAAATCTATAAGTGGTCACCATACACCAAAAAAACATATGTTAAAAGTAATAAAGTGATTTGCACTGAAAATAAACTCAAAAAACACCACCTCTAATAAATTAAACCACATCTACTAATCAACTAAAGTGATATACATATTCATAGTGATATAGTAAACAGTGTGAAGCAATGTGAAAAAGGGGTGAACAGTGGGCTAATATTCTAGGCAATTCAATATGGCATGGGATTATTTCTTAAGAGTCCTTAATACAGTCCTCAATAGATGACGGCAGCATGGGTTAGGGTATTAATTTTTCAATATTGGATACAGTGGTACTGCACTATGTTGCAACCGATATCCCTCCTTTCTTTGCCCCGGTCTCCCAGAACTCTCACCTTAAGGCTGATCAAAATTTGCATGTAATAAAAGTTGCTATGTGCAGGGCCGGCCCTATGATGGGACCGGGTGGTACCATGGTACCAGGCGGCACTGTTAGGGGGGCGGCAAACTGACGCCCGCCAGCCAGCTCCGCTGCCTGTGAGGAGCCCGGCGCCGCTGAGGACACTCACAGGCGGGGGGGGCAGTCAGCGAGTGAGCAGGCATGGGCAGGCGCCGCTCCCTGTGAGGAGCCCGGTGTACGGGCGCCGCTGCCTGTGAGGACACTCACAGGCGGGGGGAGGGGGCAGTCAGCGAGTGAGCACTGCAGGCACCGCTCCCTGTGAGGAGCCCGGCGCCGCTGCTGTTGGTGACAGGGGCGGGCAGAGCACTTGCAGCCGGGGGGGGGGGGGTTTGGGATCAGTCAGCAAGTGAGCGGGCAGCGGAGCAGAGTGATGATGTCATCTCTCCCCGCCGCCCTGCATCACCACAGTTTCACCCTCACTGTGCAGCCATGGGCAGCAGAGAGATTATATCATCTCTCTGCTGCCTGCCTTCACTCTGGGACACAGCAAGTGACAACCCGCAACGTGTGACAGGTGATGTCGTGACAATCCGCAACGTGTGGCAAGTGACAATACGCAACGTGTGGCAGGTGACGCTTGGCAAGTGACAATCCGCAACGTGTGGCAAGTGACAATACGCAACGTGTGGCAAGTGACAATCCGCAACGTGTGGCACGGGACTATCCACAACGTGTGGCAGGTGACGCCGTGGCAAGTGACAATCCGCAACGTGTGGCAGGTGACGTTGTGGCAAGTGACAATCTGCAACGTGTGGCAGGTGACGTTGTGGCAAGTGACAATCTGCAACGTGTGGCAGGTGACGTTGTGGCAAGTGACAATGCGCAACGTGTGACAGGTGACGTCGTGACAATCCGCAACATGTGGCAAGTGACAATACGCAAGGTGTGGCAGGTGACGCTTGGCAAGTGACAATCCGCAACGTGTGGCACGGGACTATCCGCAATGTGTGGCAGGTGATGTTGTGGCAAGTGACAATATGCAACGTGTGGCAGGTGACGCCGTGGCAAGTGACAATCCGCAATGTGTGGCACGGGACTATCCGCAATGTGTGGCACGGGACTATCCGCAACGTGTGGCAGGTGACGTTGTGGCAAGTGACAATGTGCAACGTGTGGCAGGTGATGTTGTGGCATGTGACGTGGCAAGAGACAACCCGCAACGTGTGGCAGATGACAATCCGCAACGTGTGGCAGGTGACGTGGCAAGTGACAATCCGCAACGTGTGGCAAGTGGCAACCCGCAACGTGTGGCAGGTGACATAAGTGACCATGCGCAACATGTGGCAGCCGACAATCCGCAACGAGTGGCAGGTGACAACCCGCATCTGGTGGTGGAGTCCGAAGCAAAACTGTAAGTACAAACACACATCACAAGTTGTATGAGACATGAGAGCCTCTGAGAGGGACTTGCCTTGCCCAGCCCTGATTAACCACTTAAGGACCGGAAAGATTTGCCCACTTAAAGCGGTTGTATGGCTTTGTTTTTTTAAATAACAAACATGTTATACTTACCTCCACTGTGCAGTGCGTTTGGAAAAGAGTGGCCCCGATTCTCTGGTTCCTCGGCGGCTGTCTTGGCTCCTCCCTGCATCAGCTAACCCCCTTCTGGGAAGCACTCTCCCAAGGGGGTTAGCTTGCGGGCGCGCTCCCTGTTATACACGCTGCGTCCATAGACACAACATGTATGACTCATTCCCGCCCCCCCCAGGGCCCGGGTCATTGGATGTGATTGACAGCAGCGCGAGCCAATGGCTGCACTGCTATCAATCTAGCCAATTAACGGCCAGACTCCGTGGAGAAGAGGACGCCGGGGGACGCGCACAGCAAGTGAACGGGCTCAGGTAAGTAAAACAGGGGGCCTGGGGGGCAGTCATTGCAGGTGTTTTTTCACCTTAATGCATAGGATGCATTAAGGTGAAAAATCACGAACCTTTACAAACCCTTTAATAACCAGGCCATTTTTTGCGATACGGCACTGTGTCGCTTTAACTGACAATTGCGCGGTAATGCGACACTGTACCCAAATAAAATTGGCGTCCTTTTTTTCCCACAAATAGAGCTTTCTTTTGGTGATATTTGATCACCTCTGCGGTTTTTATTTATTGCACTATAAACAACAAACGAGCAACAATTAAAAAAAACAAACAAACAATATTTTTTACTTTTTGCTATAATAAATATCCAAAAAATGTATAAAAAAATAATTTCTTCATCAGTTTAGGCCAATATGTATTCTTCTACATATTTTTGGTACCAAAAAAAACATAATTAGCGTACATTGATTAGTTTGCGCAAAAGACATTGCGGCCGCCCGCCATGCACAGGTCCCTTTATACTCCTATATACATGTATAGAGCCCTGACAGGTCCTTTTATACACCTATATGCACGTATAGAGCCATGACAGGTCCTCTTTATACTCATTTATACATGTATAGAGCCACGACAGGTCCTCTTTATTATCCTTTATACATGTATAGAGCCATGACAGGTCCTCTTTATACATGTATAGAGCCACGACAGGTCCTCTTTTTACTCCTATACATGTATAGAGCCATGACGGGTCCCCTTTAGTTATCATGATATAAAATAATGAATGTGGGGGCCTTTTGGTGGGCGTGATTTTTTTTTTTGGGGGGGGGGCAGAATTTCATTCTTGGTCCCAGGCAGCACAATGTCTTGGGCCGGCCCTGGCTATGTGGCTAGTATTTCCGAATGTTTTCTCTCTCTTTTCTGTCTCCTTCTGACCCAGGATAGTGGAGCGATCCGCCTGTGGAATCTTCACCTTGTTACCGGACTCCTACTCTCTTATCACTCACATAGGAGGATATACCCAGGGAAGAAAAAACAGGGGAGAAGAGATGGCGAGGGAGAAAAGGGAAAAAAAAGGGGAGCCTCCAATAGCGTGATATTGTTTTTAAAGATGGAATAAATTTAATTAAAAAGTTGGACTCTTACACTATGTTTAAAAAATGCAGGCATAGATAATACACAAGACGCGGCTTTAGACAGCCGTCTTACTTCCTCTCCTGTCACTTACGATCCGCGTCCGACTCACGTGATCCCTACGTCGTTACGTCACCTCTCACGTGACTTCATCAGTCCCCTGATGAAGTCACGTGAGAGGTGACGTAACGACGTAGGGATCACGTGAGTCGGACGTGGATCGTAAGCGACAGGAGAGGAAGTAAGACGGCTGTCTAAAGCCGCGTCTTGTGTATTATCTATGCCTGCATTTTTTAAACATAGTGTAAGAGTCCAACTTTTTAATTAAATTTATTCCATCTTTAAAAACAATATCACGCTATTGGAGGCTCCCCTTTTTTTTCCCTTTTCTCCCTCGCCATCTCCTCTCCCCTGTTTTTTCTTCCCTGGGTATATCCTCCTATGTGAGTGATAAGAGAGTAGGAGTCCGGTAATAGGGTGAAGATTCCACAGGCGGATCGCTCCAGTATCCTGGGTCAGAAGGAGACAGAAAAGAGAGAGAAAACATTCGGAAATACTAGCCACATAGCAACTTTTATTACATGCGAATTTTGATCAGCCTTAAGGTGAGAGTTCTGGGAGACCGGGGCAAAGAAAAGAAGGGATATCGGTTGCAACATAGTGCAGTACCACTGTATCCAATATTGAAAAATTAATACCCTAACCCATGCTGCCGTCATCTATTGAGGACTGTATTAAGGACTCTTAAGAAATAATCCCATGCCATATTGAATTACCTAGAATATTAGCCCACTGTTCACCCCTTTTTCACATTGCTTCACACTGTTTACTATATCACTATGAATATGTATATCACTTTAGTTGATTAGTAGATGTGGTTTAATTTATTAGAGGTGGTGTTTTTTGAGTTTATTTTCAGTGCAAATCACTTTATTACTTTTAACAGGTGATGTGGCAAGTGACATTCTGCATCTGGTGACAGGCAACGTGGTAAGTGACAATCCACATCTTGTTGCAGTAAGCGTGGCAGGTGATGTGGCAAGTGACATTCCGCATCTGGTGACAGGCAACGTGGCAAGTGACAATCCACATCTTGTTGCAGTAAGCGTGGCAGGTGATGTGGCAAGTGACATTCCGCATCTGGTGACAGGCAGCGTGGCAAGTGACTATCCACATCTGGTAGCAGGCGACAGTGGCAAGTGACACACTCAGGGCTCCCACTGATTCTACATTATGGTGTGTTTAACTATCTCATTTATTACTACAATGTAATAATAGAAATAATGCGCTTCAATCACCCTGACACCATAACAAGCATGGTGTCGGGATGATTGAAGCGCTAACACCAGCCATTGTCCGCAAAAAATGATTTACTGACATCATTTAAGACATATGATTTAAGACATATACAAACACTACCACTCGACATGTTTTGCTTTAAAAAGCTTCTTCAGGAGATTCAGGTGTGTTGCATTAAATGCTATAGATAACAAAAGAGACAAGAATAAACTTCATGGTATTTAAGAGTATTGCATCCATCATATTATTGGCATACAGTTGGTATACATATTTAAATTTACAGAAAAATCGATATTATCAAAATGTATTTATGGATTTATATAGGGATATGAGATAAAGATGAACCTTACCGGACTGACTTGGGCCTGGATTCGATAACATTTGGATGTTTATTGTTGTTTATTGTTGTAATAAAATATATTAATTTTTATCTACTTGTAATTATATTTCTTGACTTGACACCTTAAAAGTCCCTAGGTTTGTTCCTTCTTCCCTTTTTTTTTACGATTATACTGGGATGTGGTGTCTGTTCTGATATCCTTGCACTTACCTATTAAAAAAATAGGGACCATAAAAGTCAGTGTGCATCTACTATCTCAACATCTGGGGTATGTGGAGGCCTATTTTTTTTTCCCCGTCCCAATGCAATGTTTTGGACCAAGATGACCCATTGCTAGGCCTGAGCCTCATCATAGGGAGTTGAGATAGGGGTGGAGGAGCTATTGGGTATAAATTTCTTTCCATATAGATTTTTTTATTGAGGTTTCAGTATGGCAGAAATACAGTAACACCATAAAAGTACAGTTTCCATTACTTATACTTAATAGATGTCAGTATAGATAGGTAGTAAAACATAAAAGTCAATAACAGTTTTATGTCTTCTTATGTAGCAGCCAAACAGCCTGAAGGCAGAAGGTTTTTTACCTGAATGTATTTCCCCCCGATCTCCATCCAGTGCTGTGCCTGGGAGCTGAGAGCCATTGGCTCCTGCCGCTGTCAATCACAGCCTGTGAAGAGGGAGCGGGGGCCGAACCATGCTGAGCAAGGAAGCGGGGGCCAGCACAAGTGCCCCATTAGCAAGTGGCTTGCTATAGGGACATTTAGAAGATGGGAGGAGCCAGGAGTGCCTGCAGGGTATTTGTGGCTGCACTGTGCCAAACTATTGCACAGAGCATGTGAGTATGACATGTTTGTTATTTTAGAAATAAATTTCCTTTACAACCGCTTTAATTATCTGAAATGGTAAATATAGAATACAAGAAGATACAGTGCCTTGAAAAATTATTCATACCCCTTGAAATGTTCCACATTTTGTCATGTTACAACCCAATACGTGAATGTAGTCACGTGATACGTGATGATACGCGACGGGATTGGGCAGCAGACTAACCGGAAGTGACGTAGGAGTACGAGCTTGCTGCTGCTGTATTACATGCCTTAACTGTTTGAAATGTGAGTACATATATGTTTTTCTAATAAAATACTATATAAAACTGTAATACACTATTGGAGTCCCTTTGCTTGCATATTACCTCAAGGAGGAGACCAGGTGGACATCAAATAATTACACCTAAGGAGGTATCGCCACATATCAAGCCCCTAGGACAGCGTTTTACCTCAGAGAGATCTCTAAAGGCAAGAGGAGGCACAAGGATCCCCCATGAAAGATATTTAACCAATGCTGCAACCTTACAGCAGTAAGGTGAGAGGCTTGTGAGCACGGAGGTGTCATATACACTATAAGAAGTGACCCCAATCACCTTTTACTTCACCCTTTGAATGTGCAACAAGTAGAGCACTTTCACCTTCATTGCACTTTTTATGAAATTAGATTGTTTTCACTGGGACCACTCATTTATCACTTTAATATTCACTGCAGTAGCCACTTTATTACCAATTGATATCATGGACATTTAGAAGTAATATATCATTTATTTTGTTCAAGTTTTTATTTATTATGTTGAATATGATATTTATTGGTTGATTTTTTACGTTATTGGGGACAGCGCAACATCATTTTTTATTCATACACTTAGAACCACGGACTTTGCTTTTCGGTGTTTGCGGCAGTCTTAATCACTTTCATTGTTGGTTTGATAACACAGGAGAACCATTTACATATTGCCTTCTTCCACATGTTTGCTGTGTCCCCCACATGGCTTCTCGCAAACTGAAAACGGGACTTCTTATGGTTTTCTTTCAATAATGACTTTCTTCTTGCCACTCTTCCATAAAGGCCAGATTTGTGGAGTGCACGACTAATAGTTGTCCTGTGGGCAGATTCTCCCACCTGAGCTGTGGATCTCTGCAGCTTCTCCAGAGTTACCATGGGCCTCTTGGCTGCTTCTCTGATTAATGCTCTCCTTGCCCGGCCTGACAGTTTAGGTGGACGCCCATGTCTTGGTAGGTTTGACGTTGTGTCATACTCTTTCCAATTTGGATAATGGATTGAACAGTGCTCCGTGAGATGTTCAAAGCTTGGGATGTTTTTTTATAACCTAATCCTGCCTTAAACTTCTCCACAACTTTATCCCTGACCTGTCAGGTGTGTCCCTTGGCCTTCATGATGCTGTTTTCTCACTAAGGTTCTCTAACAAACCTCTGAGGGATTCACAGAACAGCTGTATTTATACAGAGATTAAATTACACACATGTTTACACACATATTTACTATTTAGGTGACTTCTGAAGGCAACTGGTTCCACTAGATTTTAGTTAGGGGTATCAGAGTAAAGGGGGCTGAATACAAAAGGCAATTTAAAAAACATTTATAATTTTCCTTCCACTTCACAAGCAAGTGCCACTTTGTGTTGGTTTATCACAAAAAATCCCAATAAAATAAATGTATGTTCTTGTTTGTAACGTGACAAAATGTGGAAAATGTCAAGGGGTATGAATACTTTTTCAAGGCACTGTACGTTACCTTGAAAATAAATTAAGCTCTTTTGAACAATATAAGGTCACAGGAGACTAATCTCAGTTGAAATCATTTGCGTTATCATCAACTTAAAGAGTTAGTTCACGTTTACAAAAAACCTGCCTATGCAGGTAAGGGATGTTTGTAGATTAAGACAAACTGTGCAGCTCTGACTAAAGATGAATAATACGCTTGCTATAGGTGTAGGCCAGGGCTCAGTTATCTGATCTGCTCCTTTTTAATCTGTCAAATATACAAAAAATTGTTTTATTATGTTATGTCTGGTAATTACCCAGATAGCAAGGATTACCTGCCACAAATTTGTGGCAGTCTTGAATTGTAAAAGTCTGTTAAATTGCTGCACATTTTCACTGGCAAGTTGTACACTTGCAGAGCACTTGAAGCCCAAGTTCTAGTTGATACTTTTCCAATTTGTAGCAAATGTGTGTGGCAAGTCTCTAAAAAGAGCAAAGTTGCAATGGTGAGTCTACAGCAAGACCTCTGCAAGTCTACAGCATGAAAATTCAGTCACAGTGCCCCCTGTGGTGGGATGACTATTGCACAACATAACTGAACCCGAACTTGCCGCAGACTTGCACAATGTTTGCAAAGAAAGTTTATCTGGAGTCATGCAATATGTACTTGCTGCAATTGTGCAACAAACTTGTGAAGCCTAACAAGTCTAGAAATATCTTAGGAAGTCATTTTCAAACTTGCAGCTCAATTACTTGCTATCTGGAAATGCATCCAAAAGTTGCAAAATGGCTTATGATTGGTGGGTGCTGAACCAACTGTTGGCTGGGAACCAGTATCAACACAAGGGTAAAGCATATATTGTCAGTGTACCCTGGATATTCAAAATAGGGTCCAAAAGTTTATTAGAGCAATCACACGACAGTAAAAGCGTGTGCACAGGGTGTGCCGGGTGTGCCTAGACACACCCTAATCACCCCATGAGCATTAGCATTATCCAGGAGCAGCACCAGGTGGGTGGTTGGGGGTGCCAGTGGTCATTGTAAATGCCCCCCATTATATTAAAATCTAGGTTCATCTTTAGGAACACACTACACCCGTATTTAGGGTGTATAGTAATATGCTCCCAATCAACTGGCTCCCAACACCAGCTTCCCTTCCTGTGACAGCAGGTGGCGTTCATGTGTGTTTGAGCTTTGGGGTGCACACCCTAATGCAATAGGCTGCGCACATCTATGCACGACAGCAAATAATTTTGACATTTAGGGGCCACGCAGGACCCCTTCATCTGGCAAGTGATGCTTGATGAAGGGATCCTGTTTGTCCCTGAAACATAATAATTCTTTGCTGTGATGTGATCCTCTAAAATAAATAAAGGTGTGTTGGTCTTATATGCTTTACCCTTGTGTTGATACTGGTTCCCAGCCAGTTGCCAGAGCACCCATCAGCCATAAGCCATTTTCATGAACGTGTGCGATGGGAGTATTTTACTATATATCAAAACATAGTCCAAACATAAATACTGCACAGGTACCAGGATTTACAGAAATATGTTAGCTAGTAGAAGGACTTTAGTAGATACTGATGCCTGAACAAAGATGGTGCCATCTCTCTGAAAAGAAAAGTAGATGAAGACATTGGCGCGGGGGTTATTGTAATTTCTTCAGGAGCCAAACTGTGTGGAGAGAGAAATCTACACTGTCAGTTATTGTATTTAAGCAGCCACATATTTGTTCATATCTAGAATGTAGTTACTGTTAGGCCAACCTGGCTTCTTCCAGTTTTTTTTTTAACAAGTTCCGTTTTATAAATCCTTGGCATACAATTGCTTGACTCCTTCCATTTTATAATTAAAGTATGTCAAACTGGGTGCTGCCAAGAAGAGGGACATCCATGGCTCAAATTTTGTCATATTCAGCAGGATTCGTCTGAAATTCAGGCCATGTGTCGCCAGCTTAAAACAAAGGTCCCTCAGACTTACACAATGAAAAGGGAAAACAATTACTCTGTAGCATCGCTTAACAGGTAGCAGATGCGCAAATATGTCCATCCCAAAGTGCAAACATTCTTACAAATTATACATAGGAATTCGTTTTTTTAAATGCTTTTAAACATCATATAGATAAGACTATTTACATCAAGCTAATTCCCTTTGCAAGTGTATCTAGAAAACATTGAAAACAATGAACATTCCTTTGAAGGGGTCATTTTGCCTAACATATTTTACAGCTGGTTTTATCACAGTGAATTACAGTTACATCACCACATAGCACTTTTTAGATCTTTTATGGGTCAGTTAGAACGTCAACTGGATATCTAGGTAGGCACACCTGTTTCAGATGTTTTGAGGAATTCTCCCATTTGGATGTTTTGTTTTATCTATATTATGAAGGATGCAGCTGGAGAGGTTAAGCCCTTACCTGCTGTGGTACGGAGAAAGAGATTCCATAGTCTTTAGGAGAAGCTAGAAACCATAAATTCCAAAGTATCTTTAAGCCTCATGCACACTGTTGGACGACATTCGGCCCCTTTTGCTGGCTTCTGTAGGACGAGCATGCTGGAAAACCAGCAGCCGACTGGCTCCCGATCATCGCTCTCAGCCAATGGCTGAGAGTACTGACTGTAGTATTCTGGCGGCGGGGGATTCCCAGATAGCAAGCATAACTTGCCACAGATTTGTGCCAGTGTTGAATTGTAATGCCTCGTACACATGGTACGATTGTTGGCCAACCGAGCGTCTGATTTTTGTCAAAGGGGCGTGTGCCTGGATCTTGTCTTGCATACTAACGTTACACAATTGTCATGCCACAAACACGAACATAGTGATATACTACAAGGAATTTCAGCTCTGGAGCGCCACCCTTTAGACCCCTTGCGCTAATTTCGTGTTTGGTGAGCATTGATTCCGAGCATGCGTGTTTGTACTTTCGACTTTCGACTTTCGACTAATTGTCAAAAGGAGTGTACTAACAGTAAGATTTTAGGACAACAGTCTGTCAACAGACAATCCCCTGCCAACAATCGTATCGTGTGTACGAGGCTTAAGTCTGATAACTTGCTGCACATTTTCCCTGGCACCTTGTACACTTGCAAAGCACTTGAAGCACAAGTTCTAGTTGACATTTTTCAAATTTGAAGCAAATTTGCGTGGCAAGTCTCTAGCAAGAGCAAAGTTGCAGTGCTGAGTCTACAGCAAGAGCTCTGCAAGTCTACAGCATGAAAATTCAGCCACAGTGACCGCTGTGGTGGGATGACTATTGCACAACATAACTGAACCAGAACTTGCAGCAGACTTGCAGAATGTTTGCAAAGAAAGTTGATCTGGAGTCATGCAATGCGGGCATGATGCATTTGTGCTACAAACTTTGAGGCCTGACAAGTCTAGAAATTGTTTAGCAAGTCATTTTCAAAAACCAGAGTTGTCAGTTTGTTTTCATTCTGGCCGCTAAGTTGAACTAAAAAAAACTAGTGGTGTGTTCTAGGCTTTACTGTTAAAGCCCCCTTTAACACAAAATCCTCCCCTTACAAGGACCCTTAACTGAACCCTCAAAACAAGCCCTTGAAGTGAAACTTCTATTAACTCAAAAAAAGTACATTCTCCTGCTGTCAGCTTACTCCAACCAAATTCCCTTTTTTTGGCTGCACCTTCATATTAGAAGGTGGTTACAATCCTTCTCCACAGGGGAGGGCTGGCGGCCTTAGGCCTGGGGGCAAGTCCAGTCAAGTGGCCCATTGAACTGCCGAATCAGCTCACCATCCATGGCCCACCTGGTTTTTCAATGCAGCCTCACCAGTGCCCATCAGTGCAGCCAACTTCAGTGCCCATCAATGCAGCCTTACATGGGGTATATGGGGGGGAGATGGGGGGTCAGCTAGGGGTGTCATGGTCTCTCACCTCAGAGATCTCAGCTCAGCAGGTCCTTGCATGCCACGGTCTCCTGGGGGGTAATGCTCCTGATCCTGGGGTCAAGTTGCAGCCAGCGCCCAGCCCTACGTCCCGACTCCCTGGCACGCCCTGCCTCTGCCTGCCTCCAAGAATCCGGTCCCAGGGAGTTGTAGTTTCCTCTGTGCTGCTGTGTTTTCCACCCACCAGAAGCTTGAATGCTCCACTCCCGGAATGCAACAGCTAGTGGTCGGCCACCAAGGGCCATGCCCCCGGCCCAACTTCCTAGACCAGAATATAAAAGAAAATGGTAGCGGGCAGCGGCTGCCGGCCATTTTGAACATAAGTTAGGGTGGCCTGGGAGGCAATTGCCACCCTGCCCCCTGGCCCAGCCCTCCCCTGCTTCTCCATGATCCCACTGTATGTATGAATGTAGCCATCATTCTCACTTCCGAGATGGACTATAGACTACGGGATTTGTAGTGTGCATAGTAGGCTTGTGCAATTCGTTTCGTAACGAATTGAAATTCGTCCAAATTTAGCAACTTTCGGACATTCGGAAGCATTCGAATTTCCGAACAAAGCAATTACGAATAAGACCGAATCCGAAATAAATTATACCGCAAATAGCGAATGCCCGAATGTCTTCGGCATAATTCGTTATGAAAAAGTTACGAATGTACGAATCCATACGAAGCACAATAACACTCACTCTGCTCTGCTCTCTGCTTCTCCCACACCGTGCTGAACTCCCTCTCAAAATGGTGTACAGGGGCGGAGGTTATAGCCGCATGTAAAAAACAAAGTAAAATACGAGATTTCGAATCCATTCGAAGCACAATAACACTCTGCGCTGCTCTCTGCTTCTCCCTCACCGTGCTGAACCCTCTCAAAATGGTGTACAGGGGCGGAGCCTATAGCCGCATGTTAAAAACGAAAGTAAAATACGAGATTTCGAATCGTTACAAATAACCGCAATGTATTTAGAAAAGTACAAATCCATTCGAAGCACATTAGGCATAATAGGCAGCGTCGTTGTGAGAGAGACACGGAAAATTACGAATCAACGAACCCAAAAAAAGTTACGAAAGTAGGAGTTGTGTCCAGAATCAACGAAAAACAACGTACTCTACCGAAAGTACGAACCCAAAAAAAGTTACGAAAGTAGGAGTTGTGTCCAGAATCAACGAAAAACAACGTACTCTACCGAAAGTACGAATTATAAAGCAACAAAAAATTCAACGAAAAATGTCGCTTGCAAAAATACGAATGAGTCCGAACACGAAAAATCCCGTCTAGCAAAATTACGAATGATTACGAATCAACAGGACCGGAAAGAAACGAACCGAAACGGAACAAATTTTTCCGTTGTGCACAAGTCTAGTGCATAGAGCAGTGAACATGACCACAACTAATATGAACTTCTCCTTCCAAACAAAGTGAAGTGGAGTGGGTGGGGGTTGGAGAGCGGTAGGTATTCTTTGGTCAAGTGAACTTTTACTTTGTTCCACTTCATTATGATAAGTGACAATTCTGCTGTTAGGGGGTTTTGTTATCTGTTGAGCCAGGGAATACTCAGAGGCGTTGTTTTGTAATCTTGTATACAACTTTAATCAACAGAATTTATAAAAATAAAAAAAAAGATAAGTGAATATTCACTTTGCAAAAAAAATCACATTGAATGTGAACATGCTCTACTGTATTGCAAAACCCAGGGCCATTTTTAATATTGATTAGACCCTGGTCAAACATTTTCTTGGGCCCTCCTGAATCCACTTATTAACTGTTTGTGGGTAGTGCGGGCTCAAGGGGCAGCTGCTTTGGGCCCCACAACAATGACTGGGCCCAGGGAAGCTGCCCCTTTTGCCCTGTGTTAAAGATGGCCCTGGCAGAACCCCATTGTAGTTAGCTACAGATCAAAGGAAAAGTAAGATGCACTAAGCTAAATGCAATGTATCAGGTTTTTCCTAACTGATAAGATACCAGAAACCTGAAAATGTTTTGTTCTTTAAAGCCGGGTACACACTATTCTTTTTTTTTTCATTCAACCTCGAGGGGTGAATGAAAAAAAAACTGTCAGCTCCGGTTGGAGACACTGTACTAACCATGTGTGGTTAGTACAGCGTTCTCCTCCGCGTAGCTCTTGTGTTCTGACAGGGGGACGTCCCCCTCTCCCCCGGCAAGACGCATGTTTTACAGCGTGCCCCTCCGACAGAAGGCAGCTTCCGTCGGACAGCCCGACATACACACAGGCAAAAAAACTTTTTTTTTGAACCAGCAAATGCCTCCCGACATTCTGCCCGTGTGTACGGGGCTTTAACAAACGTCTTCGCTATGTAACCCCTAGATAACTAAATTTTATCCCTATCTATCCCTAATGAACATTTTCCTTTCCCTATCCGCATTAGCTAGATTTTATTTTTTAATTCTTAACCATTTCATACTATTTGTACAATTTTTTTTATTTTTTTTCTGCATTTATTCTATTTGTTCATTCTTTGTAGCTGCAGTGTAAAAAATTTGCAAAAATTAAATAAATAAATAACCTAATTTGTAAATATCTTTCACACACTTCATACTACTAGCATATTTTAGTGCCAGGATAAATGAAAGAAACCACAGAATATGATTAGCACTTTATATATCTACAGCTTTGGTGCCCAACCACTTTTTGTGAAGCCACTGCAGCCATTGATCTGCGTTTCCCTATTGCTCTGTTATAACAGTGATTTCTAGTAGTCTCATGCAATATATTTCCAGTCTATGACTATCTCTGGAAATATTTCTCCAGTCTCCAACAACTCCTATAGAATGTACACAGTCTCTGACAGTCTCCTGCAGCATGTGCGCAGTCTGTGACCATCTCTTGGTTCATGTCTGCAATCTCTGAACATCTCCTATACTATGTCCGCATTCTCTGACTACTACTCTGTATCAAGTCTGCAGTCTCTGATCATCTCCTGTACCATGTTCGGAGTCTCTGATCATCTCCTGTACCATGTTCGCAGTCTCTGATCATCTTCTGTACCATGTTGGCAGTCTCTGATCATCTCTTGTGGCATGTCCGTAGTTTTTGACTATATCCTGCTGTGTCTGTTGTCTCTGATACTGAATATTCACTGACTTTATTATGTAGCCCTTTGGGGATGTCGAGGGTCGCACATAAAGTGGTAGTAAAGTCTATATTTAACCACTTCAGCCCGGAAGGATTTATCCCATTTATGACCAGGCCATTTTTTGCGATTTGGCACTGCGTTGTTTTAACTGACAATTGCGTGGTCGTGTGACGTTGTACCCAAACAAAGTTGACATCCCTTTTTCCCCACAAATAGAGCTTTTTTTTGGTGGTAATTGATCAGTTTTTATTTTTTGCGCTATAAGCAAAAATAGAGCGACAATTTTGAAAAAAAACAAACAATATTTTTGACTTTCTGCTATAATAAATATCCCAAAAAATAAATAAACATTCTTCATCAGTTTAGGCCAATATGTATTCTTCTACATATTTTTGTTAAAAAAATCCCAATAAGTGTATATTGATTGGTTTACGCAAAAGTTATTGCGTCTACAAAATAGGGGATATATTTATGGCATTTTTACTAGTAGTGGCGGTTTTTAGCGGGACTACGACATTAGGGCAAAATCTGACACTTTTGATACTTTTTTGGGACCAGTGACATTATTACAGTGGTCAGAGTTAAAAATAGCCATTGATCACTGTATAAATGACATTGGCAGGGATGGGGTTAACACTAGGGGGCGATCAAGGTGTTAAGTGTGTCCTAGGGAGGTGTTTCGAACTGTGGGGGGAGTAGAGAGAGATCGCTGTTCCTGATCACTAGGAACAGACAATCTCTACTCCCCTGTGAGAACGGGGATCTGTTTGTTTACATTGACAGATCCCTGTTCTGGCTCTCTGAGGAGCGATCGGGGGTGGCCAGCAGGCATTACGGCCGCCGACCACGCGCATCGGCTCTGGCGCTGCACCGCGGGAGCGTGCACCTGCTAAATAAATTAAAGGGACCGACGTACACCTACCACGATGTGCGCAGCCGAGCCAACCTGCCGCAGTATAACTGCGGCGGCTGGTCTGCAAGTGGTTACATTTGTACCTACAGGTAAGCTTACAATCAAGCTTACCTGTAAGTACAATGAATATCTCCTAAACGTGCACTGTTTAGGAGATAGTCACATCAGCAATAGCCGATGACGTCACCGCAACAACTTGTTTTAAAATATTCTCTTGTAAAACTGGAAGAAGAGTTTTAGTTACAAAAAATACTCTCAAGTTCTATTTATTCTCTTTGTGACACAGCACTGTCCCTGGCTTCCATCTCAGACCAGTGCCGGAGGTCCTCTTCAGGGCAAAAGGACACTCTGTCATTCTGTCCATTTCCTGTGAGCCTGTCCTGTCATTTACTCCCCCCAGGGGGCACATGATTACAGAGGCTGGGCTCACAGTACTCCAGAACTGAACCACACTTACACATCATTATATGAGTACTGATCAGTCCTGGAAAAATGCCCCTTACCACTGACATAATTAGGAGAACAAGCTGCTGCAACATCACCAGACCAGCACTTGGACTTAAAACTTGAAGAAATAAAAATACATTATAGGGGTTTAAAAAATACTTGATCGGGTGGGGGAGACAGGTAGTGGGGGTAAATCGTGGAGTTCCACTTTAAAGGGTAACTCCACTTTCATGGGAAAAAAAATAGCAAACAAAATAAAATAAAAAAATTGGTATATACAATTGCAACACAAGTCATTTTGTAATTGATTGTTATTAAAAATTAACTTTCTTTTTCAATCTGCAGCTCTGTAATTTTCTGTAAAATGCAATATGGCTACCTGAAGTTGTTTTGTATACAGAATGTGTACAGAACGCCCCCCAGAAACATAATTTCCTGCTTGTGTGATTGGCTCACTGATTTTCCCATAAGTCTACACTAAGATACAAGTCAGATATCAGGCATCCCCTGCAACAAAAATTTAATTTTTGGTGAGATACTCCCAATAAGAAAAATCATGTCTAAAGGGATGCAGAGCCTGCAATTTTCCTCAGTATTGCCCTGCAGGAACAACGGTAATTATAAAAAAAAACACTCCCATTAGATTCACTTTCCCACATGGATACAGACAAAACACACAGGGATTTCTTCAAAATAACAAAAGGTAGTAATCTGCAAGAAAGTTTGTTAAAATCCTTGCAATGTACATAAATCACCCAGAGGGGATTGTTTTTTTCTCAACAAAAGTGGAGTTACGCTTTAAAGGAGTTGTAAAGGCAGATTTTTTTTTATCTTAATGCATTCTATGGATTACGATAAAAAAGCCTTTTGAGTGTAGCAGCCCCCCCAGCACCCCCCTAATTACTTATCTGAGCCCCATCTTTCTCCAGCGATGTCCACGAATGTCTAAGCCGTCCAGGACACTCCTCCTGATTGGCTGACACACAGCAGTGGGGCCATTGGCTCCCGCAGCTGTCATTCAAAGTCAGTCAGCCAATTAGGGGAGAAAGGTGGTGTGTCCGGGTCAGGGCTCAGTGTCTGAATGGACACACGGAGCTGTGACTCGACTTGGGTGCCCCCATAGCAAGATGCTAGCTGTGGGGGCACTCGATAGGAGGGAGGGGTCAGGGGCAGCAAAGAGGGACCTGATAAGAGGAGGATTGGGGCTGCTCTGTGAAAAACCAACTGCACAGAGGAGGTAAGTATAACATGTTTGTTATTTTTATTTCTATTTTTAAATGAGACTTTACAATCACTTTAAATAACTCTCATAAAACAATAACACCAAAAGAACCCTTACCCCAAAAAAGTATGGGGTTGATTTACTAAAACTGGAGCGTGCAAAATCCGGTGCAGCTCTGCATGGTAGCCAATCAGCTTCTAACTTCAGCTTGTTCCATTAAGCTTTGACAAAAATAAACTGGAAGCTGATTGGTTTCTATGCCAAGCTGCACTAGATTTAGCACTTTACAATTTTAGTAAACCAACCACTTGTAACTGCTGTGAAAACAAAGGTATTGCTGAAAGAATAGGCCCATAGCTGAAATGTCAAAATGTTTCTGAGGTTAACCTACCTACGCCTAAACAACCCTAACCCAACCCCACTAGCAAAGCACCAACTTTATTTTGTATTCGGAGCTGGTGCACCCAGAGCTGAAGGTTGTGTACGGCGCAAAGACCTTAATGATCTGGATAAAGAGATCCCACCTTCATATTACCCAAAATAATCTGAGTCCAGTATCTACTGACCTTTCAACTCTTGTACAGCAAATGTATATATATATATATATTTTTATATATATATTTAATTCATTTTATTGTTGCAACATTTTTTCCCCCAAAAATAATCATTCATGACCCACTTTCCACACTTATCATCCAATCTAAATGGGTCACACTGTGCAGGTGTATAATCCTAAATCATCAACCCATCATTGCTTGCTTAACGTCCTTTGTTGGGTCTTGTCAGCTTTGACAAAATGTCACTCTATATTTTGGTCTGTCCCTATCGCCCTACCCCCCTCCTCTATTTTTTTTTTTGCTAAGATTATACATCAAACGATGTTGGTTTGTGGGAACATGGACTATGGGCTAGTAGTTAACAGCAGTTAGCATATGTAATCTGCACATATATTCAAACTGCTGCAGGGGAGCCACACCACTGCGAAAACCAGAAAAAAAAAACACATTTAAAAGTAATTAAAAATGGATTTGTTTTCAGACTAGGGGAGTTTATGGAGATGTTCAAAAAAGGAATGATAGAGCAGAACTAAAGAGTTTGTTCAAATAGGGTGGCCATAGACACAACAATTTTATGTCTGATCTGGCAGAGTTTTGGTACTAAAGGAAAAACAAAAAATAAATATTTTATTTGATCTGTCACTAAGCAGTCTTTGTTTTTCTGAGTCCCTCCGTAACTTGTTTTTTTTTTTACCTGTTGATC
This sequence comes from Rana muscosa, assembly GCA_029206835.1. NCBI lineage: Eukaryota > Metazoa > Chordata > Amphibia > Anura > Ranidae > Rana > Rana muscosa. The sequence goes on along the minus strand of CM055122.1, from coordinate 258,498,970 downwards.
CTGACTAGGGATGAGCTTCGAATTCGAGTCGAACTCATGTTCGACTCGAACATTGCCTGTTCGCCCGTTCGCCGAACAACGAACAATTTGGGGTGTTCGCGGCAAATTCGAAAAGTCTATGGGAGAAATCTAAAGTGCTAATTATAAAAGCTTATATGCAAGTTATTGTCCTAAAAAGTGTTTGGGGACCTGGGTCCTGCCCCAGGGGACATGTATCAATGCAAAAAAAAGTTTTAAAAATAGACGTTTTTACGGGAGCGCTGATTTTAATAATGCTTAAAATGAAAAAATAAAAGTGAAATATGATATTTGTATGATATGCATGTAAAGTGGCGCATGTTTCCCATGCTTAGAACTGTCCCTGCACAAAGTGTCATTTTTGAAGGAAAAAAAGTCATTTAAAACTCACTCGCGGCTATTAATGAATTGTCGGCTTTTATCAATACATAGAAAAGTCATTGATAAAAAATAAAAAAAAAGCGTGGGGTTCCCCCAAATTCAATTACCATGCCCTTTAGGTCTGGAATGGATATTAAGGGGGAACCCCACGCCATTTTTTTTTTTAATTTGCGGCGGGGTTCCCCCTAAATATCCATACCAGGCCCTTGAGATCTGGCATGGATTTTAAGGGGAACCCCGCCGCAAATTTTAAAAAAAATGGCGTGGAGTCCCCCCAAAAATCCATACCAGACCCTTATCCGAGCGCGCAACCTGGCCGGCCACAGGGGAAAAGGGGGGGACGAGAGAGCGGCCCCCCCTCCCTCCTGAACCGTACCAGGCCACATGCCCTCAACATGGGGAGGATGTCCCCATGTTGATGGGGACAAGGGCCTCATCCCCACAACCCTTGCCCGGTGGTTGTGGGGGTCTGTGGGCGGGGGGCTTATCGGAATCTGGAAGACCCCTTTAACAAAGGGGACCCCCAGATCCCGGTCCCCCCCCTATGTGAATTGGTAAGGGGTACATTGTACCCCTACCATTTCACGAAGAAAGTGTCAAAAAATGTAAATAAAAACACACAAACACCTTGGAAAAGTCCTTTATTAAAAAAAATAAAAAAAAATAAAAAATAAAAACATTCCAGCGATGAAATCCAGTGTCCCGCGGCGATCCCGATGTCCAGCGCTGTCCGTCATTGGTTGTGCCTGTGCGAACCTGATGGGGAACTTCCTCCGCTGTGTTTTAAATGTATAGACCCGCCCCTTCTAAAGTTCCCCATCAGGTCCGCTCAGCGAACCAGATGCGGAACGAGAGAAGGGGCGGGTCTATACATGTATTACACAGCGAATGAAGTTCCCCATCAGGTCCGCCCCCTCGGTATGTCAGACCCCGCCTACGTCATTGGCCTGAGCGGGAAACTTCCTTCACTGTGTAAATTTAAATTACACAGTGAAGGAAGTTCCCCGCTCAGGCCAATGACGTAGGCGGGGTCGGACATACCGAGGGGGCGGACCTGATGGGGAACTTCATTCGCTGTGTAATACATGTATAGACCCGCCCCTTCTCATGTTCCGCATCTGGTCTGCTGAGCAGACCTGATGGGGAACTTTAGAAGGGGCGGGTCTATACATTTAAAACACAGCGGAGGAAGTTCCCCATCAGGTCCGCACAGGCACAACCAATGACGGATAGCGCTGGACATCGGGATCGCCGCGGGACACTGGATTTCATCGCTGGAATGTTGTTGTTTTTTTATCATTTTTTTTTTTTTTTTTTTAATAAAGGACTTTTCCAAGGTGTGTGTGTGGTTTTTATTTAAATTTTTTGACACTTTCTTCGTGAAATGGTAGGGGTACAATGTACCCCTTACCAATTCACATAGGGGGGGCCGGGATCTGGGGGTCCCCTTTGTTAAAGGGGTCTTCCAGATTCCGATAAACCCCCCGCCCGCAGACCCCCACAACCACCCGGCAAGGGTTGTGGGGATGAGGCCCTTGTCCCCATCAACATGGGGACATCCCCCCCATGTTGAGGGCATGTGGCCTGGTACGGTTCAGGAGGGAGGGAGGGCCGCTCTCTCGTCCCCCCCCTCTTCCCCTGCGGCCGGCCAGGTTGCGTGCTCGGATAAGGGTCTGGTATGGATTTTTGGGGGGACTCCACGCCATTTTTTTTAAAATTTGGGATGGAGTTCCCCTTAAAATCCATGCCAGATCTCAAGGGCCAGGTATGGATATTTAGTGGGAACCCCACGCCATTTTTTTAAAAAATTTGCGGCGGGGTTCCCCTTAATATCCATTCCAGACCTAAAGGGCCTGGTAATTGAATTTGGGGGAACCCCCACGCTTTTTTTTTTTATCAATGACTTTTCTATGTATTGATAAAAGCCGACAATTCATTAATAGCCGCGAGTGAGTTTTAAATTACTTTTTTTCCTTCAAAAATGACACTTTGTGCAGGGACAGTTCTAAGCACGGGAAACATGCGCGACTTTACATGCATATCATACACACCCCAGGTACGAAATTTAAAGGAATATTTCACTTTTATTTTTTCATTTTAAGCATTATTAAAATCAGCGCTCCCGTAAAAACGTCTATTTTTTAAACTTTTTTTTTGCAAACACTTTTTAGGACAATAAATTGCATATTAGCCTTTATAATTAGCACTTTAGATTTCGAACGTTCGAGTCCATTGTATTTAATAGGGTTCTAAAGTTCACACGAACATTCTGTCTGTTCGTAGGTTCTGGTGCGAACCGAACAGGGGGGTGTTCGGCTCATCCCTGATCCTGACTATACTTTTCAGCTTCCTTTAAGCACTTCAATACGGGAACTTTCACCCCCTTCCTGCCCAGGCCAATTTCCAGCTTTCAGCGCTGTCACAATTTGAATGACAATTGCATGGTCATGCGACACTGTACCCAAATTAAATTTTTATTGTTTTTTTTTTGTTTTTTTTAGACAAATAGAGCTTTCTTTTGGTGGTATTTAATCATTGCTGTTTTTTTTTTGCTAAAAAAATAAAAAATAAAAAAAATACCAAAAAGGTGGAGGTGGTTAACAGACCAAGCTGTGCAGCAAAAGTGGCAGTTAGATGGTAAAAATTAACAATTTAACACTGATATGTTTAAAGAAAGATAGTTAAGGGGGTACCACATCCAATAAAAACTGTTAGAAAATAGTTTTTTGGTCCTAGCTGATCTTCTGTTTGTCATCTGGAAGCTTTCTATACAGTCCAATCGATCACTGACCCTCGTTCTAAATCATTTCATTTAGGGACCAATAGGAGGACGTCTCAATATATTTTGTGAAAAAAATGGTCACCCTGATGTAGTGACGCTGTGGATCTGACATTATTGGGGAATCAGGTATTTTTTGATCGTCTTGATCTAGGGAGTGTCGCGCTGATCTGATTCTGCCTGGGTAGCATACGGCATGCTGCACATGGGAGGGCTCTCTCTGTCATAATCCCTTTGCCTGCAGTCAATGAAAATAGGTCCTGAAGAAGCGACAGCGAAACATTGACCTTATTTGACTCAGCAGTATTAGGGAACTTATACATAATTTATATATCTGTGGTTATACAAACGAGAGCTCGATTCTCTCTTGTTTTATTCCATATATTTTTATTCATTTTGTAACATTAAATAAATCTATTTATGTTTGTAAAACTATATAGTGTTCCTTTCTGGTACCGGTAAAGTCCGTTCAAATGTCCAAAAACGATTTTCTAACAATTTAACACTGACAAGGGTGCTTAAAAATTTGTTCATTTAGGTAAATTTAGTTAAAAACTGTTTCTGTATCTGCTTAAAAAGTGTTAGCTGGATATAGTCTTTCATTTGTTAGTCACTTATGTAAAGTCCAACTAAATCTACTAGTCTATCTAACATTACGCTCCCCAGACGGTGCTGCTGTTTAAGGGCATCTCCATTGCTCCTCCATAGATTGTGGAGCCACCCTTAAGCCTAGTACACAATATCTTTTTTTTTTTCATTCAACCCAGCAGGCTGAACAAAAAAAAACTGAAGAGCTCAGGAGGAGCTCGCTGTACTAACAATCTATTGTTAGTGCAGTGATCTCCCCACTGAGCTATCTTGTTCGGACGAGGGGATTGACCTGACAGAACACACAGGTGAGCGTCCTCAGCTATTGGCTGAGAGCGCTGATCGGATATCGATTGGCAGACCTTTTTCGGTCATGCTCCTTCGACAGAATACGGACGTTCGGCTAGCTTCTGTCAGAACAGCTGACGTACACACGGGCCGAATTTTGTCCGGTTTCTATTGAACCGACCGATACTTCCTTCGTTAAAACATTGGGACGTCCTGCAAAACTAATGTCATGGGTGCACCCTGTACAAAATGTTTGTTTATAATAAATTAATTATCCAAAAAATTGGTTGATTTACTGGAGAGTGCAAAATATGGTGCAGTTCTGTACAGAAACCAATCATTCCAGGGTTATTTTTTTTGTCAAGGTTTAATAGAAAAAGCTGAAGTTAGAAGTTGATTGGTTTCTATGCAGAGCTGCACCCAACTTTGCACTCTCCAGTGTTAGTAAATCAACCCCAGTGTCTTGTTTTGTACTGTGTGGAGGCAGCCATCTTGGTAGAGGCAGTTCTTTGCTTCATCATGTCAGAGCGGTCTCCCTGTTGACTGGTGGGGCAACATCCAAAGTGCAGCAGGAAAGCTGGAGGAAGTACAGGTCCACAAAAAGAATCAAAAAGAAACCGAGAAATTCTTGCACTGTGGGTCCAGTTTCCTCTTCAGCAAGGAGAACAGTGAGCAGCACAGTGGTGACAGCACCAGATCTGTTGAGACTATCAGTTAGAGGCAGCAGTGCCTTAGATCTCACACTGTAGTTCTATGAGGCTCAAGGCACAGGAAGTACACTACTATTTTCAGGAGGATTTTAAGACAAAAGATAATTTTTTCAGGGTACTGCTAAGGAACAATTAACATGTTTGTTTGTTTCTATAAAAAGAACAAAAAAAAGCATATTTTATTAAAAGTTGTAAAGCCATTTTGTTTCTTCCTATAATCCCCTGTGTTATAATAAAGTATGTGCCCCAGCGTATGTTATTTATTTAAAAAAATGTTGCTTCATACCTAATTTCAGAGCACCAGTCGGGAGGAGGTGAGGAGAGCTGCGGGTGGGCATGTGAGCGCCGAGTGCTCTAAAATTACATATGAAGCGGCATTTTTTTAAATAAATAATATACACTGGGGCACATAGTTTAATATAACACAGGGGATTATTATAGGAAGATGACAATCATTTTTTCAGCAGGAGGGAAGGGGTGGACACTGACACAACTGACAGGCAGGGAGGGGAGGGGGTAGAGGACAGAGCAGGGCTGTGGATGACGGAGGCACATAAACTGACCACGGTGTCAGGGCCCAGCAGCCATGATACACCGTGGTCAGTTTACAGAGGAGAGGGCAGAATCAGGCAGGATAAGCCAGGTATTTCAGGTGATACAGGGGGCCAAATTACACAGCACAAACACTGTGCTGTGTAACATGCTATAAAGGAACAGGATCCATTTTTTTTACATACACTTTAAGTTCAGGTCCACTTTTTTTTTTTTTTTTATCAAAACTTTTTTTATTGACAAGAATAATGAGTAACTGAATTACAATAAGGGGATAAACAGAATTCCCCACAGTTGAGTTGTACACACAATCACACATGTATGTACATATGATGCAGTTACCTAGTGTTAGGCATATATAATATCGTTTTCCCAGGTCCACTTTAGGCCCCTTTCACACTGGAGCGTTTTTCAGGCGTTTTGGCGCTAAAAATAGCACCTGAAAAACGGCAGAAAGAATCCTGCCCTGCAGTCTTCAATGTGAAAGCCTGAAGGCTTTCACACTGAAGCGGTGCGCTAGCAGGACCGCTCCAAATGTCCTGCTAGCCGCATCTTTGGAGTGGTGAAGGAGTGGTGTGTTTACCGCTCTTTTACCGCTGCTGCCCATTGAAATCAATGGGACAGCTCGGCTATACCGCCTGCAACGCGCTGCTTCAGCAGCGCATTGCGGGCGGTTTTAACCCTTTCTCGGCCACTAGCGGGGGTTAAAACTGGTCGAATATCGCGGCTAAAACGACGGTATAGCGGCGCTAAAAATAGCACCTCCCCGCCCCAGTGTGAAAGGGGCCTAAAGCTGGTAAACTAGTAACATCCTTGAGCAAAACTAGAGGATACATTCGCAAATATGTATATGGGTTTCCATAATGAAGATATGGATCAGCAAGTGAAAACGTAATGCTCTTGGCAACCATTATAGTCAGGCAATGGTTACAACAGTAACTCAAGATGTATAATTGCGGAAAATACACAACAGTTTCCTAATAATACCGCCTGTCAAACAAATTGACTGTCAGATAGCGCAGTTCTCAATCTGCAGTGCAGTTCATTTATTGGTTGTCAACTGTGAATTCTGTAGAATTATAGAAGATAGATCCTGTCAATAGTGATAGCCCATCACTCAATAAAACAAATTTCTATCAGAGCAAAAAATAATAAAAAAATAATGTCCTTATTCACTAAATAGTGATATGTGTAGTGGGTGATTTAGCAAAATCCCACAAAAAAAAAAAAAAACAAGTAGTGAAAAAATTGAAAAAATCCCCCCCCCCCCCCCCCCCCACCTGGCTGCTGCACACACAGAAAATGCGTTCGCTTCACATGTAGAATATATAAAAGAAAACAGTGTTGCGCTTCCTAAATACAAAATAACTCCCCATAATCCTTAAATGAGAATAAGTGATTAACTTGCAATGTAGCAAGATACTGAGTGCACAATCAAATATTCGTGTTCCCTGACTGGGAATAGTGAACCAAAAATGAAAAATAGGTGTTCCCTGAATGGGAATAGGGAACAATAAACAATACAATAAAATCCACACACTAAAAAGAAATTAAGAGTCCAAATGCACAAGTATAGTCCTCAGAGAACACACCACTAGTGCCTGAATGTTGAAAATGCAAGTGCTCTCCTCCACCTCTATATCCTAGCCGCTCACCCCACGTTCTGACCCCTGTTTCACCAGCAGGTCAGAAAAAGCAGGTTCCCTCTCAGGGATATAAACGGATCAACTGGTCATGGAGCTCCTATTCCTTTTGTGCTGCCTCTGGCTGATTAGATGGATACCAGCCAATACAGATCCCCTCAATGGGGTCCGGTGCACATAGGAATAGAAAAAGGCAAAATCTAGTGCTCTCTGATTATAAAAACGGTTTATATGCTCGTTAAAACGTTACTCACAAACGCAGCACTTAAGCAGTGCGGGCTCAGGATGCATAGAAACTACAAGATGCTCGCGGGATGACGTAGCCACTGTGACTCCTTCCCCCCATACGCGTTACGTTGAATGACTTCTTCAGCAAGGGGTCACTGACTTAAGTGCTGTCGAGGGAAAGATGGTTGCAATCGAGGGAAAGATGAATGTGGCCAAGTACAGGGATATCCTGGATGAAAACCTTCTCCAGAGTGCTCAGGACCTCAGACTGGGCCGAAGGTTTACCTTCCATCAAGACAATGACCCTAAGCACACAGCTAAAATAACGAAGGAGTGGCTTCACAACAACTCCGTGACTGTTCTTGAATGGCCCAGCCAGAGCCCTGACTTAAACCCAATTGAGCTTCTCTGGAGAGACCTAAAAATGGCCGTCCACCAACGTTTACCATCCAACCTGACAGAACTGGAGAGGATCTGCAAGAGGAGGAATGGCAGAGGATCCCCAAATCCAGGTGTGAAAAACTTGTTGCATCTTTCCCAAAAAGACTCATAGCTGTATTAGATCAAAAGAGTGCAAATACTAAATACTGAGCAAAGGGTCTGAATACTTAGGACCATGTGATATTTTAGTTTTTCCTTTTTAATAAATTTGCAAAAATGTCAACAATTCTGTGTTTTTCTGTCAATATGGGGTGCTGTGTGTACATTAATGAGGAAAAAAATGAACTTAAATGATTTTAGCAAATGGCTGCAATATAACAAAGAGTGAAAAATTTAAGGGGGTCTGAATACTTTCCGTACCCACTGTATATATATATATATATATATATATATTTATCATAAAATTACTTCTTAGTATTACACATTGGCTCCCAGTGCTGTCAATCAAAGCCAGTGACGAGGGCTGAGTCCCACTGTCTGTGTCAATGGACGCAGCAGCAGGACTCGGGGTGCACTGGACAGAGGGGAGGGGTCAGGAGTGCCAGTGGGGGACCCAAAAAGAGGAGGTTTTCAGCCTCTCTGTCCAATTCCAGGTAGCAGGTAAGTATAGACATATTTGTTTTTTAGTTTTTTTTATTTTATATTTGCCTTTACAATCACTTTAATGCTGCTGCCAGACTTATCCACCTTGCCAACTGTTCATTGTATGCCACCCTTCTCTGTCAATCCCTCCTGCTCACCCAACGAATAACATTCTAAATACTAACAACAACCTACAAAGCCATGCCCAAGTCTGTCCCCAGCTACATCACCAACCTTGCCTCAAAATACCAGCCAAACCGTTCTCTTCTCCCCTCCCGAGACCTCCTACTCGTTAGCTACCTTGTCACCTCCACCCTTGATCACCTCTAGGACTTTTCCAGAGTCTTGTTTCCTCTGAAATTATCCCAATTGTAATTGTACTGTCTGCTTCCATTTAGTAAAGTGCTGCTCAAAAATTAATAATTTCTTTTTTTTTTTATATATATATTTTTTATATTTTTAAATAAATCTAAAGATTACATTGGCAAATTATAATGTGTTTGGTGACCCTAAGTGGAGATTTACCCACATTTTGGAGTGATTTTATCTCACTTCCAGCTATGTCTTTGGTATAGGAAAGTTTTACAAACCAGACACAGTTTGGCAGGGCAGTTTCAATTTGTGAAATCAGGAAATCAATTTGTGTGTCAGGAGACATTGGCCCGTGCATCAAAGACCGGCCGACTTTCCACCTGTGTGTATGTTGGTTTGGTGGGCTTCTGTCAGGCGAGCATGCTGGAAAATCAGCCGCCAGCCAAACAATAGCTGAGAGTGCTGATCGGAGTATCTGGGGGGGGGGTGCTTTCCCCCTGTCAGAACACAACAGTACAGCAGAGGAGATCGCTGTACTAACTTTGGATGGTTAGTACAGCGGCTCTGTCCAGAGATGTTAGTTTTTTTTTGTTCAACCCACTGGGTTGAATGAAAAAAGACTTGTTATGTGTACCAGGCATAATGATATAAGGTGAAGGATCATTCACTATTGCACCCCTGTGCTAAATTCCACTTCATGGACCTCTTTGGCCCTGATTAGATTACTGTCAACACTCAGAGAACTCCAAATTCGACACCCTGTGTAAAGTCAATAAAATGCAGTGAGAGTGCCTGACCAATGGTAGTATAGTCCAAGATGATTACATATCAGAGCAACATGGGGTAAAACAGCCAATTTGTTTTGTGGGCTCCAACACTTCGCTTTCATCAGGGAATATCTGAATTCAATGGTATTTAGGAACAGGAGTTTTTGAGACACTGGTGTCCATCCAGGTTAAGAGGCTCAATGGCTAGTTCCCAAGATGCTAGATCACTAGCCACTCAGCCTTTATTCTCACTCACTGTATTTATCTATGGAGGAGAAGCCTCATCACCCTAGGACCTGAAGTGTGTTAGTCATATATAACACCTCGCCCTCTCCTTATCTTTTTTAACATAGGGAGTTTGCAAGATGGAATGGGCAGGGCTGGTAACAATGTTGGAGATAACACTGCAGAGTGCACAGGACTAGGTTTTTGCAGGAATCAACAAATTATTTGTTGTACTTATCCAACATGTATTACAAAATGCTTTGTATAATATACTTAACAGGTCAAAAGGTATGAAAAAAAATGTAATTAATTGTTAGGGTTTACATACATTATAAGATACCCATAAACGTAAGGTGCATGTCCCCTTTCAATCAGATAGGACAGCAATCATCATTTTGTCTAGGCACCCTGTTTATAATTCTTAAAGTGGAGTTCCACCCTGAAAAAAAAAAATTCACAAAACATCTACAAATAAATAAAAAAACTTACCAGAAATAGCGGTTGCTATGCGGAAGTCCGTAATCTGCCTCTTCATCCTCCGCGGTGGATCTTCTTCCTCATCCTACACTCAGTGTCTTCTTGTGAATGGGGCACGCTGCCTTCTGGGAACTGTGTGTATCCCAGAGAGCAGCCGGCCCATTCACAAAGCGCCGCGCTGCTCGCGCATGCGCAGTAAAAAACGGGCAGTGAAGCCGCACGGCTTCACTGCCTGTTTCCCTTACTGAGGATGGTGGCACCGGGAGCTGCCAGCGCCGAGGGATCAGCCTGGGGGGGGGGCTGACGTTGCGGGCGAGTAGGACAGGTAAGTGTCCTAATTAAAAGTCAGCAGCTACAGTGTTTGTAGCTGCTGACTTTAAAAAAAAAATTAAATCGCGGGTGGAACCCCCCTTTAAGGAAAATAGTCTCTAATGCCCCGTACACACGATCAGGCTTTTGCCTGGCCAAAAGCACATCGGAATTCCGACGGAATTCCATCGGAGTAAAAGAGAACATGTTCTCTATCTAAATTCCGACGGAATTCCTCGGAAAAAACTCTGAAATTCCGATCGTGTGTACAAGGCATGAGAAGTATTAATTTATTAATATATGCATGAACAATATATATATATATATATATATATATATATATATAAATATATATATATATATATATATATATATATATATATATATACATAAGCTCCAAGGTGTGTATGAAATGTAGTTAATATATGAACTACGTGTACTGGGGGTGTATAGTGAGTTTGTCAAACAGGCACACTTTTGCTTATATATTAAATACACGTGTATGTACATCCAACCAATCAGGTTTTTCCCAAATGATCAGTGCCGCCGGCTATAGCGGGCAACACTGATCATTGTATTCTGCCAGCTGGGAAATTTCCCTGCCAGCAGAACACAATAGCACTGCAGGAAGCATTCCCCCATCAGCACCAAGTGTTTTGATGGGAAAATCTCCCTTTTTTTTTTGGTTCACCCCACTGGTTGAATGAACAAAGTATAATGTATTTTTAGGGGGAGTGAGTCACACTGTAGAAGAAAAGTTCTCCCAAATAAATAGACTGGAGCAATTTTCTTTCCTGCAAATCACTTGATTCCCCCATCAACACAGTCAGTGTTGATGGGGGAATCTGTCCCGCAGAGTCATTGAGGTTGATTTAATAGAGGCCAATAAACTGCAGTTGCTCCAGAGCTTAGTAAATGGGCAGAAGCTCTGCTGACTTCCATCATCCAATCGTGTGCACGCAAAAATGCTGTTTTTTATTTTTTTATTTCCTTGCATGTGATTGGGTATTCTTTGCAAAGTGAATCTTTACCTCATTTACTAAGCTCTGGAGCAACTGCTCTTGCGGAGTGCACCACAGTCTTTTTGCCTTTCGTAAACCAACCCCATTGTGCATACCTATCAACATTTTGAGATGGGAGCGAATGACACTTATTAGCAAAATTATGTAGGCAAAGGACACACACCCTTAAAGGAGAATTATACACAAAAAATGATTAGTTAAACCCACAAGTACTTTTTTTTACCCTTACTATTCTTTTATACCGGCTTTTGAAGCCTGCAAATGTAGCAATTTTGAAATTGGATGAAAGGTTTAGCACTGGCAAACACTTTTTGAAAAATAAAAATTGATAAAAGTTGTAGTTTATATAAAACTATATAGATCAGACCAAAATTAGGGACAAATGAGGAGGAAAGAGGGACAGAGGGACTTTGTTCCAAATCAGGGACAGTCCTTCAAAAACAGGGACAGACCCTCGAAATCAGGGACAGTTGGGAGCTATCCATTGTGTTCTTCTGGTGGGGTAGCCGCTAGCAATAAACGCATGTAAAATCAGACAGACTAGTTGTACCTAGGCTGATTGATCGATCAACTTGTGTACATTCAGCCTGCCCATCCATGGTTCAATTCTCAGCCAGTTCAGCAGGTTCGAACTGTCTATGGCCAGCTTTAGCAATACAAACCAAACCAAAACATTGGACCCTTAGGTTAGATTTTAAGCCTAACTGAATGGCATTTAGTGTATTATAGCACCATGTATGACAAACAAATTGACATTTTTTAAAATTATATAATTGTTTTACATCATTGCATCTCAACATTGCGGATCTCCTGCAGCCAGGATGGCTTCCTGATAGTAAACCCAACCATACCTGTCTAATGTGCGTTAAAATGGTCACTTGTAGTCCGCACCAGAGGGGTGACAACGCAGGAGTAAATTAGGAGGCAGGGACAGAGTGTTGTCCCCAACTAGAGAGAGCCCTCCATGGCAGGATCACCAGTTTCTTTTTATCAAAGCTTTCACAGTTAAAATATTGAAAATTACTTATTACATTTCATTAGAGTGTTTTAGCGTGCTTTTATTATGCCGTGTACACACGACCGTTTTTAGTGTCATTGAAAAAAAATGCATTTTTCTCGACGTGATTCTTCTCAAGCCTGCCTTGCCTACACACTATCGTGGAGTTTGAGTAAAGCGCGGTGACGTACAACACGTACAACGGCACTATAAAGGGGAAGTTCCACTCGGATGGCGCCACCCTTCATGTTAGTAAAGTTTGTTGAGCGACGATTCGTGTGTAGCGGGGTCTTTAAATTTAGGTGGGGTACACCTGGGTGGTAGTATGGTCCAGGTGTGTAAAGTATGGGGGTAATTGGACCATTTGTATTCGTGGAGGATTGGGCGGTGTAATAATCTCCTTGGCCTGTGGGTGGCAGGTGCCCGCAGGCTCGAGGTAGATTTGCCGCCACAGTGCTGTCCTTTTTGTCCCTTCTCAGAGATGGTACAGCGATGGCGGGGAACCTGCCGTGGCGTCATTGGAGGGGATAAAAGGGGGAGACGCCCTGGTAACGAGGTCTTGCTCTTTTGGAGGTCCTTCATCACGCGCCCAGGCACCTTAGGCCTGGGTGTAGGCGGTTCGGAATTCCGGCTCAGGTGCCCTAGGCCTGACCGGAATGGAGTTGGAGTCCATCCCAGGCACCTTCAGCCTGGGGTGAGGTACTAAACCAGGAGGCCTGGGGCCGAGTGACTTTGACTGGGTCCCGCGAGGGTGGAGAAGTCCGAGGGTCCCTGAAGTGGATGGGGCCCATGTCTGAGGTGAGGAGGCCGGGGAGGTTACCCATTCGGAGAGTCTGCAGCAGCATCAACCCAGTGACAGATGGGCCTCTGGTAACTCCCTTGGAGGGACATCTTCCCCTGACAGGGGCCACAACGCAGCGAAGGTACTCCTATCTACGTTCTCTTGAGTCGCTGGTAGAGACTCTCAAGTTCTAAGTTCTCTCTAGCCAAAGCTATAGTAACCGCTGGTGAGATCACAGTGGTTTAGCTGACAATCAGGATAGTGCCTCGACCTGCTCATTCCCCTGTATCAAACTGTTATTGAGTTCCAACCAGTTGGCTACTGAAGCACTGTTTATTGTGAGTTATGCAATAAAACAAGAGTTGGACTGTGATCGGTGTGTGGAACTCTGGTTAATGGGAGCAAAGGGAAGTGTTGGCACGGCAGGACTTAATCCTTGACAGAAACACAGGCCCGAGGAAATATCTGGTACTGGCCTTCTCCTCACCCACAGCTATGGGGAGGACATGGGCCGTAGCGCATCTCACCCTGTCGTGTGTGATACCCCTAGAAGAAAGAGATGGGGTGAGGCCGCTACACGTGGGGGCTCGTGAGTCCGGGATGATGTGTGTTTTGACTTTGGAAGTAAGAATGGCTGTGTCTGGACTTTGCTGCCCGGAGGAGTTCCGAGCAGGTCGGCCATGTGATCGGCCAAAGTGCATCCCTGCTCAAAGTCGTGGAAATTACCTTAAGACGGGAAAGGCCCATGCAGAGGAGCGAGAAGAGGGAGAAGTCCAGCCGTGTGACGTACTACATGTGGGGGCTTTTACTGCACTGTGCCATGAGGCACCCCGTGACTACACAGTTCGTGGGCGGAGTTTGATGGAAGCCCGCGAAAACGTGCAAGTCATGGGATGAGTCTGGCCATGTGGAGGAACTCACATGGAGACTTCGGCGCGTGGTTAGTGCGTGATGGAGCAGCAGACAGTCAGGATGGCCTCAAGCTCCCCGTGGAATCCGGTTCCCTACCCCACAAAGATGACTACCTTTGCTGCTCCACTTACAGACACGGGGATAAGACTCAGGCCCCGAGGACAGTTGGCTCTGTACACCTGCAGAGACACGGAGGCCCTCGGCGTGATCTGTCCCGGATGTTCGGGACTGGTGGTCCACCTGAAGCCATTCGGGCGTTGCGAGGCATGCAAAGAGTTCTTGTTCGAGGTGGAGCCATCCACAGTAAGGCCCCGGGCCCTTCGCCTCAACAGCCTCACAGGTACCGCTACTCCGGAAGGGGAGATCCAGGCCTTTGCGGAGGTTCCCGTACGCACTGACCGGGGCGATGTGACTGCCCAATCAGAGACTGAGAAAGAAAAATCCGAGGATGCTGCTTCGGTCACCACAGATTCTCTGCTCCCACCTCCGAAGAGGAAAGTCGGCCTGGTGCAGGCCTCCTATGGTCGTGGAAGAGCTTCACCCCGTCGCTTGCCTGGCCTGGATGGATCCGGTTGGAAGAGTCCTGGACATCCCAGTTCTACAAAAGGTCAAGGTGAGCCAGGGGCTGGGATTGTGGTGGTGGTTGGAGGTGTTGGGGGTCCACAGTCGGTGGAGCCTGCTAGGGAGGGTAGTGCCACGTCTACTAGAGACTACCTTCCCGCGGAGATGTATGACACCTCCGACCTAGAGTCACTGTCGGATTGTGGAGATGACGGTGAGATCGATGAACTGTTTCACCAGAAGGGCTGGGACAAACGCCCGTTACCTATGCTACGTGCACCCCAAGATTTGCCTATGTCCATAGGAGATAGCACGCCCCGGGGGGAGGCCCCAGAGTCTACGAGGAAGCCTAGTCCTCCAGTTGCTCTTCCACAGTCCACAGCATCACCCGTTTTGTTGGCGGGGAAACAGCGAGCATCACTACGGGCACCGAGAGAAAAGCCATCAGAGGTAGTGAAAGTACCTCGACACCCGGAGGCCATTGTTCAACCAGGTGAAGCTGAGCGGGCCACAATGCCTCCTTTGGCCCGATTGCAACTACTCTTTTCTCAGAGGGTCGCTCACGAGTACGGATGGGAATATCCTTACTTGCCCAGGGATTTGCTGTTTGAGGTTGAAGTTCTGCGACAGCGGTGGTATGATGAGTTCGTTTGGGAGAAACTTAAAGTGCCTCATGCCCGGCGATACTTGTCC
Organism: Rana muscosa; assembly: GCA_029206835.1. Classification (NCBI taxonomy): domain Eukaryota; kingdom Metazoa; phylum Chordata; class Amphibia; order Anura; family Ranidae; genus Rana; species Rana muscosa. Next base: position 258,483,704 of record CM055122.1, on the reverse strand, counting down.
TGTTCGCCACCTGTGTCGAAAAAGTTTAGAGACTGCAGAGCAGACTGGATGTGGGGCCGCCATATCCACGCAGACAAGGTGCGCATCTGCAGGAAAGATGGAGAGGACGCTGACTATTCGATTGAGGTTTTCGATAAACATCTGAAGCCCTTGTTCTTGCCTGACCCGAAGTTTTACTTGTGAGAAGAGACTCACTTGTGTTTTTTTTTCTGTAGCAACGTTCTGGAAGTGTTCTTGCCGGAGCATCGAACTGTACCCTAGTTTTTTATTTGGGTTTTTGTTTTTTCCTACTCTTTGGAGGAATGAGAGCTGTTTGTTTGTTCCCTATTCTTTCACAATTTAAAGACAGAGACTTTGGGGGTAGAATCAGAGTAGGGACGCAGGAAGACTGAAGATTTCACCAAGTGTCATCACCATGGCATCGTCACCAGGTGGCGGTGTTGCGCAACGGCTGTTGCTTGTGCATTTGCATCACTTTACTCATTGGAGCGAATGGGTCTCTCGGCTGATAGACCCATTCATTCCAAATTAACACAGAATGTCAGGATGTGGTTTTTCTTGTGTGTTGTTTTTTTTCCCTCTGCAGGAGATCCGTCTGTCAAGACTACTGAGTATGGGGTGGTTCTTCGACAGTAAAGGGAGGGATTGTATATGTGTACATGCTTAGAGGGTTTTATGAAAAAGTTTTTTGTTTTATGTTCCCCTCCCCTTTGAGCAGGTCTTGGCATGGTTAAGGTTAACATTTTTAGGGATAGCCTCTGGGGTCAGGCTAATGTCACCACTCTATGGGAGACATGGGTTTGCACCAGACGCTGGGGACCAGCGTCAAATCACAGGGGGGAGTATGTAGCGGGGTCTTTAAAATTAGGCGGGGTACACCTGGGTGGTAGTATGGTCCAGGTGTGTAAAGTATGGGAGTAATTGGACCATTTGTATTCGTGGAGGATTGGGCAGTGTAATAATCTCCTTGGCCTGTGGGTGGCAGGTGCCCGCAGGCTCGAGGTAGATTTGCTGCCACAGTGCTGTCCTTTTTGTCCCTTCTCAGAGATGGTACGGCGAGGGCGGGGAACCTGCCGTGGTGTCATTGGAGGGGATAAAAGGGGGAGACGCCCTGGTCACGAGGTCTTGCTCTTTTGGAGGTCCTTCATCACGCGCCCAGGCACCTTAGGCCTGGGTGTAGGCGGTTCGGAATTCCGGCTCAGGTGCCCTAGGCCTGACCAGAATGGAGTTGGAGTCCATCCCAGGCACCTTCAGCCTGGGGTGAGGTACTAAACCAGGAGGCCTGGGGCCCAGTGACTTCGACCGGGTCCCGCGAGGGTGGAGAAGTCCGAGGGTCCCTGAAGTGGATGGGGCCCATGTCTGAGGTGAGGAGGCCGGGGAGGTTACCCATTCGGAGAGTCTGGAGCAGCATCAACCCAGTGACGGATGGGCCTCTGGTAACTCCCTTGGAGGGACATCTTCCCCTGACAGGGGCCACAATGCAGCGAAGGTACTCCTATCTACGTTCTCTTGAGTCGCTGGTAGGGACTCTCAAGTTCTAAGTTCTCTCTAGCCAAAGCTATAGTAACCGCTGGTGAGATCACAGTGGTTTAGCTGACAATCAGGATAGTGCCTCGACCTGCTCATTCCCCTGTATCAAACTGTTATTGAGTTCCAACCAGTTGGCTACTGAAGCACTGTTTATTGTGAGTTATGCAATAAAACAAGAGTTGGACTGTGATCGGTGTGTGGAACTCTGGTTAATGGGAGCTGACCTCCTCTCTGGTGCAGCGTGCAGGGCTCAGTTAGATGGCTCCAGGTTGGTGGCTCTGGTTTTATTCTATAGTCTGTTCGCCACAGTCCATACACATCTGACTCCTCCCGTAATACCAATCCTGGTGACGCTCTAACTCTTGATTCCTCTCCAGACTCCCCCTAAGAGACTGCAGACACGATAAAAGACAAGAGATAGTCAGAGATTGCAGACAGGATATAAGAGATGCTTAGAGGCTGCGGACAGGATACAGAAGGTGGTTAGAGGCTGCGGACAGGATACAAGAGGTGGTCAGAACATGTGTACAGGATAGAGGAGGTGGTCAGAGGATGGCGGACAGGATACAGGAGGCAATCAGAGGATGTGGAAATGGTACAGGTGGTGATTAGAGTACGCAGACATGCAGGGGTAGAAAACAGAGGGGTTCCCTGTGTAAGGGGTGCACACAGAGGGGTCAGTTATGTAAGGGGATCACACAGTGGGATGAAGTCCTGATAAGAGCTGTCACAGGAGGACCCTCACACAGGACACATGGCAGGCAGGGCAGTGAGGTTGGCACACACAGGGTGATCAGGTTCCTGTTCTTAGGGAAGATGGGGGTCCCTGTCCCCAGGAGAGAAGGGAGTCCCTGTCCCCAGGAGAGAAGAGGTCCCTGTTTTCAGGGGGGAGAAGGTTTTCCTGTCCTCAGGGGGGAGAAGGGGGTCTCTGTCCTGGGGGGGAGGGGGTCCCTTTCCTCAGGGGGGGAAGGGGGTCCCTTTCCTCAGAGGGGTTAAAGGGTCCCTGTCCTCGGGGGGGGGGGGGTCCCTGTCCTCAGGGAAGATGGAGTGGGATATGGGATGGTCTCACTCACCATGACCAAGTCTGCAGGTCACTCGTTTATGGTCGTCTGGTCTCCCTCCAGCAGCACGGATGGGCGATCAGCATATCCCCAGGGAGCACAGCTACGGCTTGACATGCTCTATCTGCAGCACACTTTTCAAAAGAACAAAGGGTACACAGAGCAGTGGCGGTGCTTCCATAAGGGGCGCATTGGACGCAGCTCCCTCTCTCCTGGCACCACTCTATCACCATAGATAGATTCATGCAATGCATGATTCTATCTATGGTCACTGCTGACACCCCCTATTCAGGTGTCCGGCCCCTTTTCGGGCGCCGGGCACCTGAATTACAGCGGCGGGGGTGTTTTTTGGAAGCACCTGATTAGAGCCATAGGCTCTAATAAGCGCCCAAAAAGGTGAACAGCGGGCGCCATGCTGTGCGTTCGCTGTTCACTCAGCGTTGTGTTAGCAAAGCAAAGGAATTCGCTTTGCTAACACTGAACCGCCTCTTAGCCAATCAGGTGCTCGGGTCTGTTACCGGTCACCTGATTGGCTGAAACGTCAGGCCCTGTGATTGGATGCCTGAGAGAGGATGGAAGAAGACATGGAGGACGTGCAGGACACCGCCGCTGACCCGCTGCGAGACAGGTAAGTGCCGGGCAGCATTTGATGGGGCACATTAGTGGCAATTGATGGGCACACTGGCAGCATTTGATGGGGCACAGTAGCGGCAATTGATGGGGCACACTGGCATAAATTGATGGGTACAGTAGCTGCGTTTGATGGCACAGTGGCGGCAATAGTGGGTGCGTTTGATGGCACAGTGGCTGCGTTTGATGGCACAGTGGCTGCGTTTGATGGGCACAGTGGCAACGTTTGATGGGCACAGTGGCAGTGTTTGATGAACACAGTGGCAGCGTTTGACGGGCACAGTGGTTGAGTTTGACGGGCACAGTGGCTGCGTTTGACGGGCGCATTGGCTGCATTTGACTGGCACAGTGGCTGCGTTTGACGGACACAGTGGCTTCGTTTGATGGGCACAGTGGTTGCGTTTGATGGCACAGTGACAGCGTTTGATGGCACAGTGACAGCATTTGTTGGGTACAGTGAGGCAACGTTTGATGGCACAGTGGCAGCGTTTGATGGGTACAGTAGCAGCGTATTTAATGGCAGAACAATGTAGTTGGCCCGCCCCCCTCTCCAAGCTCCACTCTATCTCCCCCTCCCACCAACTCTCCTCCTCTGCCCGCCCCCTCGAGTCCAGTATTTTTCTGGACCCTGGACGTAGATAAGATTTGCATATGCGCAATGCGGGGCGTGTTAGTGGGGTGGGCGGGGCTGTTTCTGACGTCTTAGCATCTCTCCGCCTCCGCCCGCGCACCCGCTTGAGACCATAATATTTCTGGACTGCGGCTAGCTCACGCACATGCGTGATTAAGGCCAGTGACGTCGCGCATGCACGGTAAAGCCCCGCTGTATGGATGACGGAGCCGCACCAGAAGTGACCGGAAGCACTGTCAGCGTGAGTAGAGGAATGCTGATAATGGACAATTCCTAGTTACACTGTGGTCAGCTATGATTGGACACAGCTGATCACATAGTAAAGAGCCTGTGTCATAGGCTCTTTACCGCGATCGGAGATGCGCCCCCGGGATGCACACAAGCAGCTTGTTTTGAAGGACGACATATGACGTCCAGTCAAAACGGGACAGCCACTGCCGGTTATAGCAAAATGACGGGATGTGGTTAATCTATACACAAATGTTTTGCCTTTCATTTCTAGTTCTGAATGGGTTGTTTTACAAGGTGCTCGTTTACAATCACTTTATTTCTACTTTAATATGTAATTAACCACATTTGTTTTGTTTAAAAAAAAAAAGACAATATTTTCATCTTGTTCCTTGCTGATGGGTTATCTACCCAAATAACCCAACATGTGCTGTGAATGGATGTGGCCTTGCAGAAGGTTGCAATCACAGCAATCGATAATACTCTGTGCACATTTCAGTTTGTTTAAAGAGCAATCGCGGAGACCAGATGCACATTCTGAACTAGAATAGAATATGCCTCTGATTGGCTCTTATGAATTCAGGATTGCTAATAATTATCGTTTGTGGAAGCTAGGCATTTGCTTGGGACTTTATACCTTTTAAACTCTGGTTGGTCAGTGCAGTTTCATGTTTATTATTCATAATAAACGGTCAAACGTGCTTCATAAGGGCCAGGGTGCTCTGTTCTTTCTGTCTGGTGGGGAAAATGGTTAAAAGACAATAATCGCATCAAATCTCGGCCGGTCCCTGTATGGAATGCATTAAGATAAAAAAAATCTTCTGCCTTTAACGGCTTAAGGAACGCCCCATGTACATATATGGCCTTTACCTGTACGTGATTTTTTTTTTTGGCTCCAGGGCGTGCGCGCGCCACTAGAGCCTCGCTCGCGCTGTGATAGGACACAGCAGGAGCCAATCAGCAGGTCCAGAGGATGCAATATTTGCCAGCCACCCGTGATTATTCTGAGGAGAGGCAGAACTGTGGTCTGCCTATGTAAATGTAGCGGGGTGCTAAATTTAGGGGAAGTGTTTGGGTGGTAGTTATGCCCAAACCCCCTAATTGATAGAGTTCTTGATACCATTGCCGCCTTGCGAGGGGACCCGTATCCTAGACGAGGAGGCTGGGGAAGGAACAGTTCCAAAGGACTGGTGCGGAACTCACAGTGAAGGAAGGGTCCCGGTAACTCTCTGGAGGGATGTCTTCTCCTTGAACAGAGACCAAGTTCCCCAGGTCTGTGGCAGAGACCAAGTTCACCAGGTCTGTGGCGAAGAGTTTGGGTAAAGTTCGAGCATCATTTCGGCTGCTAGTCCTAAGTTAGGGAGACTGTCCGAATGGGCTGAGTCTGCTTGAGCATCGGAGCAGTGAATTGTGTAACGTTTGTGCCTGGACCTCATCCACATGTTGGGCTGTCCTGTTCTCCCTCTAACCTTTTCTGTCAGAGACTGTGTTTTATAAGAAATAAACCTCTACGTTGGAGTGCAGCTGGTGTGGACATTCAAGTTACTGTGGGGATACAAGGACTTGTCTTTATTCAATATAGAGGTGAGAGACATTCTCTGGTTGTCTGACTGTGGAAGACCCATCAACAACACCGCTCAACCTCTTCACACGGGAGGGTACGGGCTTGTGGTGCGGTGTGCCTCTCTCTTCCTGCGAGGAGCCAAAGTTAATGCAGGTAAAGAAAGGGGTCTGTGTGCTACACGTGGGGACTCGAGTCCGGGATATCCACAGTAGAAAGAAGCCCAGAGTTTGAACTTGTTTCCCCTGTGAAGTTCCGTTGAGGGCGGCCATCTTTGGAGAAAAGTAACTGCGCCACGAGGAGAGCTCCAGCTGCGTAGTTCGTGGGCGTGCCTAAGGAAAGAAAGCCAGCGAACATTGCAGAGAGATGGGAGGAGCCCCGCCATGTGAAGAGTTGCACGTTGTGACTTTGGCGTCAGAGAGACAGTGCGAGCATCGGAGCAGTGAATTGTGTAACGTTTGTGCCTGGACCTCATCCAAATGTTGGGCTGTCCTGTTCTCCCTCTAACCTTTTCTGTCAGAGACTGTGTTTTATAAGGAATAAACCTCCACGTTGGAGTGCAGCTGGTGTGGACATTCAAGTTACTGTGGGGATACAAGGACTTGTCTTTATTCAATATAGAGGTGAGAGACATTCTCTGGTTGTCTGACTGTGGAAGACCCATCAACAACACCGCTCAACCTCTTCACACGGGAGGGTACGGGCTTGTGGTGCGGTGTGCCTCTCTCTTCCTGCGAGGAGCCAAAGTTAATGCAGGTAAAGAAAGGGGTCTGTGTACTACACGTGGGGACTCGAGTCCGGGATATCCACAGTAGAAAGAAGCCCAGAGTTTGAACTTGTTTCCCCTGTGAAGTTCCGTGGAGGTCGGCCATCTTTGGAGAAAAGTAACTGCGCCACGAGGAGAGCTCCAGCTGCGTAGTTCGTGGGCGTGCCTAAGGAAAGAAAGCCAGCGAACATTGCAGAGAGATGGGAGGAGCCCCGCCATGTGAAGAGTTGCACGTGGTGACTTTGGCGTCAGAGAGACAGTGCGCGATGGATCGGCGAGTGGGTAACATGGCGTCTAATGCAGCATGGATTCCGAATTCAACTACCATGAACGTTAACCCCTTTTGCTGCTTCTGTGACCGATACGGGGATCCGACTGAAGCCTCTGGGTCGTTTTGCTCTCTATGTCTGCAGAGAGGCGGAGGCCCTTGGAGTGTTTTGTCCCGGATATCAGGGATTGGGGGTGCATCTTCGGCCTTTCGGGAGATGTGAGCAGTGTAAGGAGTTTTTATTCGAGGTGGAGCAGCCTACTGAAAAGCCTCGGGCCTTTCGTCTGAACTGCCTTACAGGCGTCACCACTTTGGAAGAAGGAATCAGAGCTTCCGCAGTCACCCCTACGCGCACTGTTGAGACTTTGGAGGAAGTCGCGGATGAAAATGTTCCGGTTGTGGAGGAACAAGAGTCGGAGAGACCGGAGGATGCTGTTTCGGTCTTTACGGAGTCCTCACTCCCACCGCCCAAGAGGAAGGTCGACTATGTTACAGCTTCCTGCGGCCGTGGTAGAGTAACACCCCAGTGCTTGCCCGGATCGGATGCATCCACCGGGAAAAGTCCTGGACATCCTGCTTTAGCTACAAGCCAAGGTAAGCCGGGGAAAGGGACCTTGGCTAAGGTCCAAAGTGTTGGGGATGCGTGGACAAGGGACCCCAGGGCCCTTGAGCTTGTTCAAGGCGGTGATTCTTCATCTACCCGGAGTTACCAGCCGGCAGAGGAATGTGATACCTCCGACCTGGAGTCAGTTTCCGATCCAGGGGATGATGTGGCCATTGATGAGTTATTTGAGCGGAAGGGTTGGGATAAGGTACCCCTGTCCTCGTCCCGTAGGAAAAGGAACTCACCCATAGTTACTGGGGATGCTACACCCCGGGTGGAGGCCCTGGAGCCTGAGGAGGACTCTGTCCCGTTGTCTGCCCTTCCACCACTGGAGATGCCTTTGCCTGTTGCTGAGGTAGTGAGAGTATCATTGCGGGCCCCTATGTCTGGTCCGGAGGCAGTGAAAGTGCCTCGACACCCGGATGCCATAATTTTACCAGAGATGGGAGATCGAGCAACCATGCCACCATTGTCCCGGTTACAGAGGCTGTTTAACCAGAAAGTTGCAAGCGAGTATGGATGGGAATACCCGTACCTGCCTAAAGAGCTGCTGTTTGAAGTGGAGGCCTATAGATATCGGTGGTACGTGGATTTTGTCTGGACTCATTTGAAGGTACCTCAGGCCCGTAGATATTATTCTTGTTCTGCCACAGCTACTACGCGTTACAAGGAATGTAGAGAGTCATGGATGCTCGGCAGACACATACATGCCGATAAAGTGGTCATTTGCCGAAAGGATAAAGACAATGCTGAGTACCACATTGACACTTCTGATAAAAACTGGAAACCATTGGTGTTGCCGCAGTACTATCTTTAAGAGACTGAACTCTTTTATGTTTGCCTTTGTTTATTCTGGAGTATATTCTCCTGGAGCCCAAGAACTTTAGCCCTTGCATATGGGGTTGTCTACTTGTTGGAAGAGCGGGAGTAGTTGTTTTTTTTTTCCTCCCTCTCACAGCGCCTAAAAGACAGAGACTTTTGGGGTAGAAATAGCTCAGGGCCAGGGCCAAAGGAGAAGAAAAGGAAGATTTACCCTCAGAAAGAAAAAAAGTTTTAGGATAAGTGTCTTGACGGTGACGGTTCCACTAGGTGGCGGTGTTGCATAACTTTCATGTTGCATTTTAAGTGTAACTTACTTTTTTAGAAGGAAGGGGTTTTTCCTTCGGGGAGAATTCTTTCACTTCTAGTGTAAATAGGTTGGAATGTCAATTATTGGTTGTATATTTTCTTTTTCTTCCTCTGCAGGTGGACACCAAGCAAATCACTGAGAATGGGGGGGGGGGGTTAGCTATTGCAGAGGGAAGGGAAAATGTAAATGATCAATGTGTTTTATGTGACATTGAGAATGTGATGTACACATGTGTTTTCTCTGCTCTTCTTTCATTTCTGCATTTAACTCCCTTTCCCCATGTTCCAATTCCGGCACAAACAAACATTTTTTTCCTTTTTTCCAAATTGTTTTTTGTAGATAGTTTCTGGAATAGGTCTATGTTTACTCAGGCTTTAGGGACATAGGTTTTCTCCAGACACTGGGGACCAGTGTCTATTTAGTGGGGGGGAGTATGTAGCGGGGTGCTAAATTTAGGGGAAGTGTTTGGGTGGTAGTTATGCCCAAACACCCTAATTGATAGAGTTCTTGATACCATTCTTGTCCACAGGTGGAGTATTGGTGTACAGTACCCTGTGGCCTGCAGGTGGCGCTGCCATAGTAGGCCAGGGTTGAACCACTGATACAGTGCTGTGCCTTGTGTGTCCCTTCTCAGCAACCATACAGTAGGTGTGGTCTACCTGCTGGGCATGCTGGGAGAGGATATAAAAGGGACAGACGCTGCCTGTTCGGGGTTCTCGTTCCTGCCCACCCTGGGTACCTTTAGCCCAGGGGTGGGTCTGCGGTTCATTGTCAAGGGTCCCAGGCACCTTTAGCCCTGGGACTGCATCAAAGGTCTGGACCCAGCACCTTCGGCTGGAGCCCACCGGGGATCGAGGAATCTCAGGGTGCCGCCTTGCGAGGGGACCCGTATCCTAGATGAAGAGACCGGGGGAGGAACCGTTCCGAAGGACTGATGCGGAAGTCACAGTGAAGGAAGGGTCCCGGTAACTCTCTGGAGGGATGTCCTCTCCTTAAACAGAGACCAAGTTCACCAGGTCTGTGGCAGAGACCAAGTTCACCAGGTCTGTGGCGGAGAGTTTGGGTAAAGTTCGAGCATAATTTCGGCTGCTAGTCCTAAGTTAGGGAGACTATCCGAATGGGCTGAGTCTGCTTGAGCATCGGAGCAGTGAATTGTGTAACGTTTGTGCCTGGACCTCATCCACAATCTCTGTTTTCATTTAGTGAAAGCACATCCCGCAGTTAGAAAGCACACATGGGGAACACATTTAACCCTTTGATCACCTCTGATGTTAACCCCTTCCCTGCCAGTGTCATTGGTACAGTATCAGTGCATTTTTTTTTAGCACTGATCACTGTAATAATATCACTGGTCCCCAAAAAGTGTCAAAAGTGTCAGTTAGGAGTCCGATCTGTCCACCACAATGTCGCAGTCCTGCTAAAGATTTTGCTGATCGCCACCATTACTATTAAAATAAAGAAATAAATAAAAATTCCATTAAAATATCCCATAGTTTGTAGACACTATAAGTTTTGCACAAACCAATCAATCCACACTTATTGGGATTTTTTTTTTACCAAAAATATGTAGCAGAATACATATTGGCCTAAATTGATGAAGAAAATCAATTTTTTACATTTTTTTATTGGAAGCGTTTTATAGCAGAAAGTAAAAAATATTGTTTTTTTTCCCCCAAATTGACGGTATTTTAAAGTTTATAGCGCAAAAAATAAAAACCGCAGCGGTGATCAATTACCACCAAAAGAAAGCTTTATTTGTTGGAGAAAAAGGACATCAATTTTATTTGGGTATATTGTCACACTACCGCGCAATTGTCAGTTAAAGGAGCACTAAAGCTTTTTTTTTTTTTGCTTAAAAATAACAAACATGTTATACTTACCTCTAGACTTGTGCACAACGGAAAAATTCGTTCCGTTTCGGTTCGTTTCTTTCTGGTCCTGTTGATTCGTAATCATTCGTAATTTTGCTAGACGGGATTTTTCGTGTTCGGACTCATTCGTATTTTTGCAAGCGACATTTTTCGTTGAATTTTTTGTTGCTTTATAATTCGTACTTTCGGTAGAGTACGTTGTTTTTCGTTGATTCTGGACACAACTCCTACTTTCGTAACTTTTTTTGGGTTCGTACTTTCGGTAGAGTACGTTGTTTTTCGTTGATTCTGGACACAACTCCTACTTTCGTAACTTTTTTGGGGTTCGTTGATTCGTAATTTTCCGTGTCTCTCTCACAACGACGCTGCCTATTATGCCTAATGTGCTTCGAATGGATTTGTACTTTTCTAAATACATTGCGGTTATTTGTAACGATTCGAAATCTCGTATTTTACTTTCGTTTTTAACATGCGGCTATAGGCTCCGCCCCTGTACACCATTTTGAGAGGGTTCAGCACGGTGAGGGAGAAGCAGAGAGCAGAGCAGAGTGTTATTGTGCTTCGAATGGATTCGAAATCTCGTATTTTACTTTCGTTTTTTACATGCGGCTATAACCTCCGCCCCTGTACACCATTTTGAGAGGGAGTTCAGCACGGTGTGGGAGAAGCAGAGAGCAGAGCAGAGTGAGTGTTATTGTGCTTCGTATGGATTCGTACATTCGTAACTTTTTCATAACGAATTATGCCGAAGACATTCGGGCATTCGCTATTTGCGGTATAATTTATTTCGGATTCGGTCTTATTCGTAATTGCTTTGTTCGGAAATTCGAAAGGGTTCCGAATGTCCGAAAGTTGCTAAATTCGGACGAATTTCAATTCGTTACGAAACGAATTGCACAAGCCTACTTACCTCCACTGTGCAGCTCGTTTTGCACACAGTGGTCCCGATCCTGGTCTTCTGGGGTCCCTCGGCGGCTGTCTTGGCTCCTCCCCGCAAGGACTCCACACCTTAATGCGAGTGAGCTCGCATGGTGTGGAGTGATTGCGGGCGCGCTCCCGTGATACAGCGGCGGCCATAGCCGCCGACTGTATCACTCGGCCCCGCCCCCCGGCGTGCCGCGTCATTGGATGTGATTGACAGCAGCGCCAGCCAATGGCTGCGCTGCTTTCAATCCATCCAGTGTAGCCAATCGGCGGCCAGGCTGAAAAACGAAGAGGATGACGGGGACGAGCATGGGACTTTCGAGGGGCCAGGTAAGAAAAACGGGGGCTCGGGGGGGCGGTATTGTCGAATGTTTTTTCACCTTAATGCATAGGATGCATTAAGGTGAAAAAACATGTAACTTTACTACTCCTTTAAAATAACGCAGTGCCGTATCGCAAAAAATGGCCTGGTCATTAAGGGGGTAAAACCTTTCTGGGACTGAAGTGGTTAAAAGAAAAATCTAGACTTTACAATCACTTTAAATTGGTCATCATTTTTCTCACTCTATTCTCTAAAATTGTCGGTAAGCTCTTATGCCGAGTACACACGGGCCGAATGTCGGGAGACATCAGCTGACATTCGGCCCGTGTTTAGGGCAGCTGGTCCGAGAGAAGCCGGCCAAACACTCAGGCTCCATTCGCACCTGAGCAATCTTTAGCGACAGCTGCAGCAGCTCGTTTTTTTTAGCTTTTTTTTTACTTGAGCATTTTTGGAGCGGCACCATTGATTTGAATGGCCCTCCGCTCCAAAAACACTCAAAAATATGTTAAATCTTGGCACAGAACCAGGATCGTTTGCGGTCGCGATTTTTGTAGCGATTGTACGCGATTTGTCACTCGACAATCGCGGCAAAATCACACCGCGTTTGGGGTGTCATTAAGAAATAATGGCATCACAAACGTGTTCAGCGTTTTGCCACTATCCTCGAATTGTGGGCAGAATCGCTGCGATCTGAATTGCCGGAAGCTGGCTGTTTGGTCGGCTTCCCAACGCTGACTGGAGTGTTCTGGCGGGGAGGCTATCCCCTGATCAGAATACAACAGCTCAGTGGGGGAGATACCTGTAGTAACGTTGTAATGTACTGTTAGTACACTTGACTGTTAGTACATGTGACTGTTAGTACAGCGGCTCCGACTAGAGCTGTCCACCCATTGGTTTGAACGAATATAAAAACTATTAGTGTGTACCAGGCTTATTGTGCAATGCAGTAGACCCTGACAGGCTTATTATACCGCTCCTCCCACTTCTAGTCAGATTCCTGCTGTGCAATGGGTTGGAGGAAGTTGATATAAAGAAGTATTGATGTAGCTTTATTAAAACTGAATTCAATCATTTTTTGTGATCTAATAAATCTGCCTCGGGATTAAAATGTAATCATAAGCAATTGTATTTTGTGGGCGTAGTTGGATGGACCAGGCCAGAATTTTGGAGGATTAGGGTTTAGGTTTAATATTAAACATGTGCATGCATACAGGAAAACCACTAATCTGAAAGACAGGAAGGAATGTTCATAGACAGTAATCCATATACTTTGCATCCATATGCAGATTGTGCTAAGAATGTTTGTCAAGAGATATACATTTATACAATATTCACTATAAAAATACATTATGTACTAGAAATAAAGTGTCTGTCATTTTGGAATGAGTAGGGAAGGACTGAGACCCCTGTCAGGTTTTCATAGTGAAAATCAGAAATAATCAACTTCCTTCAGCAATTTGCATTAAAACAGAGGTTTCATTAGCATACATTTGCAAATATGGCCTAGTTCACATGGATATACTTAAAGCGGTAGTAACATCTGGGGAAAAAAATAAATTCTCGACCCCCCTGCAGGTTAATGCAATAATGTGTCTTATGCAGGTTAATGCAATAATGTGCCTAATGTACCTTATACTAGAGTGATGTCCAAACTGCGGCCCTTTGTTTGCCTTTATCCAGCCCTTGGGGCACTGTTTCTCCTACTGACACCAACAATGGGGGCATAATTCTTGCCACTGACACCAACAATGGAGAACTATTCCTCCCACTGATACCAATGATGGGCACCCTTCCATCCACTGACACCAACAATGGAGCACTATTCCTCCCACTGGTACCAATGAAGGGCATCCTTCCATCCACTGACACCAACAATGGAGCACTATTCCTCCCACTAATACCAATGATGTGCACCCTTCTATCCACTGACACCAACGATGGGCACTATGTCTCCCACTGATACCAATGATGGGCACCCTTCCATCCACTGACACCAACAATGGAGGACTATTCCTCCCACTGATACCAACAATGGGCACCCTTCCATCCACTGACACCAACGATGGGGCACTATTTCTCCCACTGACACCAACGATGGGGCACCATTCCTGCCACTGACAACAATGATGGGACACTACTCCTACAACTGCATCAAAGGGACGATGGACGGGCCCATGTACCTTCAAATCTTGGGTGAGAACCTCCTTCCCTCAGCCAGGGCATTGAAAAAGGGTCGTGAATGGGTATTCCAGCATGACAATGACCCAAAACAACGGCCAAGGCATCAAAGGAGTGGCTCAAGAAGAAGCACATTAAGGTCCTGGAGTGGCCTAGCCAGTCTCCAGACCTTAATCCCATAGAAAATATGTGGAGGGAGCTGAAGGTTCGAGTTATCAAACGTCAGCCACCAACAATGAGGAACTATTCTTCCCACTGACTCCAATGATGGGGCATTATTCCTCCTACTAAAAATTTGGCATTGTTTACTCCCACTGAAACCAGGACATTTTCTACTCCCACTGGCCACAGTCCAGCCTTCCTAAAGTCTGAAGCACAGTAAACTGATCGAATGTTTAAAAAGTTTGGAGACCCCTGGTATACTCGCATATTATGGCAGTCCTACCATTCAAACAAAGCTCTCCAGAACCGTGCTCTCACCACTGACAGCTCTTCCAACTTTACCTGGTCTTCCTTCTGGGTTCGCCTGTTCTAGTTGTTTGAATGGCCAGGCCACGATGGCGTTACCCCTGCACATGCCTGCGGGAGTCACGATTGTGGCACAGTGCTCTGCATTCCACGACACACTCAATGTGCCCTGAATGCAGAACGTCACTGCGCATGCGCCGGTGATGTCATTGGCTATTGCAGATGTGAATATCTTCTAAACAGTGCACGTTTAGGAGATACTCATTTCATCTAGAGGTAAGACTAATTGTAAGTTTACCTGTAGGTACAAATCTAAAGTTTACTACCTCTTTAAGGGCATGTTCACACAGGAACAGACAGCTGCTGGAGCGCCTTACCTCTCTGGCAGCTGTCTGTTCCTGCCTGCGGTAGGCAGCAGTGTGGGGAGCGATTAAGTGCATCACACACAGCTCTTTTTTTTCTTTTTGTACAAAATTATGTGTACAAAAGTACAATTTATTAATCTCGCTGTACAGCAGCATGATGCGATGCACTACTATACAGTGTCATGCCATTCTGTGTTTTCATGTCTGCATTTTATGCTGTGAGCACTGTGGTAGTTCATTGAGTCTTCCTGTCAGAATGTATCGGCTTCCTCATACAAGGTACAAGCAAGCCGATACACTGACAAATCTATAGTTAAATATTCACTCGTGTAAAGTGTCAGAAAACATGAAAAAATATCCCGCAATGAAAGACCTGCAGGAGACCTGCTGGTGCAATGCTTTACAGGCTCCCAAAACAAAAAATATTCCGAGCACATTTTTTACCTGCAAAAAAATTTGCATTTATTTATTTTTTGTCAAAAGGTGATCCTTTAACTGTCAGCAAAATTAGGCTGTACGCAGAGCACACAGCCAGATATTGTGTCTCTAATAGTAACACATTTCGTCTCAATGATATAATGCATCTTAAGCTAAAATTCACTCACCTTCCATTCGATTCCCATTCATTCAAATCAAGAGACATCATCACCAGACTGTTCTTATCTCGGCATCCCAGCAAACACTCCCCAGGAGCCGCCTCTCTCTGCCTTTTATTAAACTCCCAGCCGGAAGTGATGTCACAACATGTGACCTCCTCCATAGGAAGTGAGCTCACAGGGTGTGAGCTCCACCCAGCAGATGACCATATCATGAAACGCGTAGGGCGGACCGAGCGGCGTGTTGACGTCATCCCCTCACTGCTCGAACTCCGAGGACGGGTTTGCTCGTTGGTGTCCGCCCGGCACCGCGAGCTTAAGGCTGTACCTACTCAACGTCATTGTAAGTGTTTTACCCATTTTTATTTAATAAACCCAAAGATTTTACACCAGCGAGGTACTCTTCTACTCTTTTGCATGTCACTACCACGGCCAAACTGGGTTTATATTGTGGACAGTGCCGAGTGAAGAGGTGGCCAATGAAGCCATTACTATCCAGCTGGGATTGCCTATATGCGGTCTTAGGTCCTCCGTAATAGGGGACCAACTAGCTCTGGTAAGCTGCTGACCTATTTATGGTGGTGGAAGTCACTCCGGCCTTCAGACCAATACGATGGAGACTTGGAAATTGTTTTTGCACGGGTGTTTTTTACAGTATTCATTTGGACTTTTCAACAGTTTGCTTTGCACATATGGACTAATATTCAGTGTGTCACATTTGTGAGACACCTTATGCACTATTGTTTATTCACGTAATTTGCATGTGGATTGTGTTATTTAATTTCATTGATGTTTGGTATATGATATTTATGTTTTAGGTTCATTCACTATCAACATTGATCTATACGATACCATCAGGAGATTTATGCACCCCACACATGTGGTGGAATAAGCACGACCAAATATTTTTTGTCTATCTTATTCAGTTTTAGTTTAGCGCTACTATATATATTTTTTCTTTTTGAGCTCTCACTGATTATGTTTTCAGGTTGGTAGCTGCATAGGACCGAAACGTAGGCAATCTGGCGCCAGCCATTAATTGCTACTTTTTTCTCTTGAGCGCAATTTCTTCCTTTTTTCTCTAGATGACCATATAAGTATATGTTAAATACAGCTAATACAATACAATACATGAATACAACAAAAGAACCAATCACAGACATGTATACATTCAAATAGACTAGCAGTGACGTGCACTGCTTCCAATGAGGGGAACCAATACGAAAACTATGGCTCAATGGGCCACAATTGTCGTATAGTTATGCTATAGTTCTCGTGGACGCAGATCTGTCCGCTCTGAGTCATTTAATGGCAACGCCAAGAAGTGGCCAGTCCCTTGGTGAGGCATAAAACAAACATCCCTAAAAGAGCAAACATCGCTGTGTCCACAGGAAGATTTTCACGCCACCGGTCTTCCACCAACGTCTGTATGTGAGAATACGCTCACATGAGCGCATTACAGCAAAACAGACACTGGGGGACATCTCACAACATACATTAATAACATTTTCCACAACATAACAGATTCCCCACTTTGGGACATTCCTCCTGTATTGAAATGTATTGTAACTGTACTGTCTGCCCTTGTGTTGTAAAGCGCTGCGCAAACTGTTGGCACTATATAAATCCTGTATAATAATAATAACAATGATAATAACATGCAGCAATAAATACAGTGAAGACTGGCGTGCTTTGAGTTATCCCATTCCTCCTAAAAGCGGAACTAAACTGTATCTGAGCATCACAAACTGAATACAAAATTTAATTTATTTTTTATTTTCAAAGCAAACCTTTTTTTTAGCTGCAGCCATCTTGAGTAAGGGCAGATGATTCATGCAGAATTTACTTCCTGGAATCCATCTGCCCTTTTGCATGCAGGAGAGTATGCTTAGCTAAGAAAGCCCCTCCTCTTTTTTCAGAAAGAAAAAAATGCTCATGGTAACTTCTGGGATGTATGACATCATTTTGGCCTAGGCCAGAAACCAGGAAGCAACTGAAGAAATGTTTAATAAAGTTTAAAAGAGGAATGGGCTACCTCCAGGCATAGCTTTCTTTAATGTATTTATTGCTGTGTATGTCCCATGGTAGTAGATTAGCATTAGTGGGCACACATCTCAAAGGGGCTTTGACGAGACAGTGTGGCTTTAAAGGGGAAGTCCAGCCTGAGCTTTTTAGGTTGGACTTCTCCTCGGGATCACAGGAGTGCAATTTGTTTTGCACTCCTGTGACCCGTTTTCAGCGGAGAGCGGTCTGAAGTCCACTCTCCGCTGATGTCACTGCCATCAGTTGAGGCAGCGCGTCATCCCGACTTCCAAGTCTGGATTCACCAGCTGTCTTGATTGATGGCAGTCTAAGCATCTCAGCGAGCCGCTGAGATGCTGAGACGGCCGCTCCCTGAGTGAGAGTGAGTGAGAACTGAGCCATTGGCGGTGTTCGGTGGCTCAGTTCTCAGTGCAGGGACACCAGGGGAACGGATGCTGCATCCACGGAGGTAAGTATGAATAGCCAACAAAAAAAAACTTCTCTTTTAACATATATTTGCAAATGTATGAACCTTAAGAGAGAAGTGCAGGAATCTAAAAAACAAACCTACATACTTACCTAGAAGGCTGCAGCATGGATCCCATCCCATGTTCCCTTCTGGCTCTACAGCGAGAACTGAGTGATCAAAGTCAGCTGATCGCTCAGTTTTCGGTCTTCAGTGAGCAGAGATCCGGTGACTGTTAGTCAGCAGCTCTCTGCTCTGCCCCTCCAGCACTGACTGGAGTGCTGGGCTGTGTAGGGGGCGGGAGCGGCTGGCTCAGGCTTTAAGCGCACCACTAAGAGGCTGGGACAGCTGCCAGTCAGGTATCTGGGTAGATCCCAACATTATGGTCAGGATCCCTGCAGAGCCTGGATGGGCTCTGTGATGTCAGCTGACAGTGGGCTTGAACGAAGAAAAAAAAACCTGACAGCTCAGGTCGGAGCTGCTGTACTAACAATCCGATGCTAGCACAGCGATTTCCCCCCCGCTGAGCTGTTGTGTTCTGACAGGGGTATGCCCCCGCGCCAGAACGCTCCGGTCAGCACTCTCTGCCATTGGCTGAGAGCCCTGATCGGGAGCCGGTCGGCTGCTGGTTTTCCAGCATGCTTGTTCGACAAGCTCCAAATGACCAGCTTCTGTCAGACCAGCAGACATGGGCCAAATTTCGGCCGTTTTTTATTGAACCAGCTGATGTCTCCCGACATTCGGCCCATGTGTACTAGGCATAGGAAGAGCTTACCGACAATTGTAGAGAATAGAGTGAGAAAAATGATGACCAACTTAAAGTGATTGTAAAGTCTAGATTTTTCTTTTAAACAACAAGCATGCTATACTAACCTGTGCATTCCATTGCACAGAGCTTCCGGGATCCTTCTCCTCTTCTCGGGTCTCCTGCCGGCTTCTATTGGACCGACTGCCGTAAACATGGGCCAAATGTCGGCTGGTTTCTATTGAACTGGCTGATGCCGCCCGACATTCAGCCTGTGTGTACTAGGCTTACAAGTACTCCTGTAGCCCACAGGAGAAGTATGGCCAAAAAGAGATTTGGCCATACTTCTACTTTAACCAGTTAATGACCGACTCACGCCGATATACGTCGGCAGAATGGCATGGCTGGGCAAAGTGACGTATATTTCCGTCACTTTGAATCTCTCGCCATGTGCTCGTGCACCGCCGGCAGCACGTGAACGCGCCCCTGCCGCGAGCTCCATGACCGTGCCCGCGGGACCCGAGGACTCGATGTCCGCCGGTGTCCAGCGATCGGGTCATAGAGCTGCAGAACGGGGAGAGGCCAGTGTAAACAAGGTATCTCTTCGTTCTGCCTAGTGACACTGACACTGATCGTCTGCTCCCTCTCATTAGGAGCAGCAATCGGTGACGTGTCACTCGTAGCCACGCCTCCTAACAGTTAGAATCACTCCTTAGGACACACTTAACCCTTTCCTAGCCTCCTAGTGGGTAACCTCTTCACTGCCAGTCATATTTATACAGTAATCAGTGCATTTTTATAGCACTGCTCACTGTATGAATGACAATGGTCCCAAAATATCGTCAATAGTGTCCGATGTGTCCGCCATAATGTCGCAGTCACGATAAAAATCAGTGATCGACGCCATTACTAGTAAAAAAAAAAATTATTAATAAAAATGCCATAAAACTATCCCCTATTTTGTAGACGCTATAACTTTTGCGCAAACCAATCACTATATGCTTATTGCGATTGTTTTTACCAAAAATATGTAGAAGAATACGTATCGGCCTAAACTGAGGAAAAAAAAAAATTTTATATATTTTTTGGGGATATTTATTATAGCAAAAAGTAAAAGAGATTGCATTTTCTTTCAAAATTGTCGCTCTATTTTTGTTTATAGTGCAAAAAATTAAAAACGCAGAGGTGATCAAATGCCACCAAAAGAAAGCTCTATTTGTGGGAAAAAAAGGACGTCAATTTTGTTTGGGAGCCACATCGCACGACCGCGCAATTGTCAGTTAAAGCGACGCAGTGCCGAATCGCAAAAAGTGGCCCGGTTATTTGCCAGCCAAATGGTCCGGGGCTAAAGTGTTTAAAACTTATATTTTTAATGCAAATTGTTGACTGAGTGCTAGCTACTTCTGATGTTGGATTTGCAAACACCACTATTGGCCACGCATCTTTCTGCACTGGATTGAATGTAGCTTTTCATTGCTGTCTGCGTTCCAAGATTCACCATCATGATTGGCCCATGTGACTACTGTCTCCTGTACAGAAAGTGATGTGAAATTCAACATTTTTGAGTTTCCACAGGAACAGGATGCAAGGAAAAACCTTTCAATGGGTAAACCTATTCTACTGCCAGCTGTCAAAGAGGGTATTGATATACCTTTGTGTTGCAGATATTTCCTCTAATCTGTCCATGGGACAGGAAGTGAAGAGAAATCTCTTTGATGCGCCAAAAATAAATAAATAACAGGGGTCTTAACCTTTTCTCATTCTATCCAAAACAATAAAAAGTTTTGGTTTTACACACTTTAAAGGAGCTGATCAATGACTTTTATTGAGAAAGTGCTCTCCTCCCACTCCAAGGTCTTGCTTCACTGGTTTTTACAAGGCACTTAGGCCCCTTTCACACTGGGGCGGTTTGCAGGCGCTATTTAGCTAAAAATAGTGCCTGCAAACTGCGCCTAAACAGCGGCTCCTTTCTCTCCAATGTGAAAGCCCTGAGGGCTTTCACACTGGAGCGGTGCGCTAGCAGGATGGTAAAAAAAGTCCTGCTAGCCGCATCTTTGGAGCGGTGAGAGGAGCGGTGTGTTTACCGCTCCTCCACCGCTCCTTCCCATTGAAATGCATGGGATACAGCGGTAATACCGCCCACAAACCGCGGCTGTAGCCGCGGTTTGCGGGTGGTATTAACCCTTTATTGGCCGCTAGCGGGGGTTAAAACCGCACCGCTAGCGGCCGAATAGATCAACAATCCCGACGTTATAGCGCCGCTAAAAATAGCGGCGCTATACCGCCACCGCCCCAACCGCCCCAGTGTGAAACCAGCCTTATAGAGACCGAGTCCATGAGGTCATAAAGAAAAACAGAACGTTTATTTATTAATGCACAAAGCAGTGATCAGTCTGTCCTGATGCGTATAGTGCTATATATTATATGTAGTAAGTTGCCTTAGTTGATACATTTTCCTATAAACATGTTTTTATGCGCATTTATATGTGTTTATGATATTTATCACTGTTTAGATTTTTAGACAGTTGTTCAATCTGTTGCTCTTGAGAACCCCCAGAGGAAGACCCTTAGGGGTACCCACAATTTTTTGGGGATCTAGAGCTTTTCCTTGTATGAAGAATGTCCTATCATCCTGTGCAAATTTTACATTTACTGTTGCATGTATTTCATTAGTGTCTTAAAGTGGTTGTAAACCCTTACAATCCACTTTTGACTACAGGTAAGCAAGGAAAAGGAAAAAAAAAATAGGGATATGGGCCCTACTCGGACTTTCAGCGGCACAGTAAACAATAGAAATGTATAAAAAATATATAAATGTTTAATAGTAAAAGAGAACCACATAAATGAAATTTAATACAAGGACAATAAAAATCATACATATGAGTACATATAAAGGATGAGAACCTGAATGCATCAACGCATTTCACCTTGGGGCTTCTTCAGGACGCAAATTCAGGAAAACAATAGTTGTAGAAGCAAGAAAGTGATCTCACTCTTATAACTACAATTCTTGGTTAGCGTGTAGCCAACATCGACATCCAATAGAGGAAAGAAACGAGCCACGCAAAGAATGTGCAATGCTGGCGAAGCAAAAATGGGGAAAACAGCTGTAATTTCCGAATAAACGGTACGTATGACTTTTAAAAGTCACATATAGAGAAACTGGATATAAGAAGAAAGTCTTCCTTTTCAGCCGACAAATCCAAATAGAGGAAGTCACAGTGATAATTCAAAGTATCAGTAGGCTGGAATCCTTAAAGCGGTTGTATACCCAAAATAATGACAAGCACCTACAGGTAAGCCTACATTAAGACTTACCTGTAGGTGCTTGCAATATCTCCGAGACCTATACGGTCTCGGAGATATTTGCAAAAAAGTCTGTACCGATATCTACGGCGCATTCGCGCCGTAGATCACGGCGCAGGCGCACTGAGCGCGGCGGCTCTTGAATGGCAGCCCGCCGGACACTGCCGGATTTCGCACATGCGCGGGGATCGTGCCGTTCCTCGCGCATGCGCGGGAGTGACGTCATCGCCGCTCCGGCCAATCACAGCGCTGGAGCGGCGATACCCGGAAGTCACTCCGGGTATCATGGCTGCGACGGAGGACGTGTCCGAGGACCGCTGCGGGGGCTTCGATCTAAGGTAAGTGATTGATAATGAGCTAGTATGCTAGTCATACTAGCTCATTATGACTTTGCCTTGCAGGTTGTGAAGAAAAAAAAGTTTTACGGTATACAACCGCTTTAACTTAAGAGGGATATATAATACAGATCCCCCGAGTAGTAACTCTTATTAGACTGGGTAGGTTCAAAGTAATCCCCAGGGAAGAGCACAAAGAGAGGGCTCTACACCTATAATAAGGCTTACCTGTAGGTACCCCGGATATCTCCTAAACTTGCGCGGTTTAGGAGATATCCCCTGTCACGGCATTCGTTAGTGAAGAGACGACTCGGAGGGCCGTTTCTTCACAGCGCATGCGCCGATGACATCATTGGTGCAGTACAAAGTAAATATCTCCTAAACACCCAGCTTTAGTAAATAAGGTGAAGCGGAGTTTACAATGAATAACCAATCATAAAAAAAATGGAAATTGAAAATACAGGGTTTTTTGCTCCCACGTGATTGGATGATTAAAGTAAACACAGCTTCACCTAATTCATTAAGCTAAATGAACATTTACTATACAGTGAACATTTTCTGTTTCTTTAGTAAATAAGCCCCAGTGTGTTAAGGTGCCTTTGCTGTTCAATTAGCAGGCTGAGAGGTGAAGCCACTTTGTTCCTTAACCTCTTTCTGACCAGGTGCCATCATTATACTGCGGTAGGTTGGCACGGCTGCGCAAACCGCTGTAGGTGTACGTCGGCCGCTTTAAAAACGATAGGGGGTGCGCTTGCGCGCCCGCAACACCAGAGCCGATGCGTGTGACCGACGGCCGCGATGTCCACCGGCAACCCGCGATCCCTCATCAGAGAGCCAGAACAGGGGGGATCTATCAATGTAAACAGACAGATCCCCGTTCTGTCAGGGAAGTAGAGAGAGATTGTCTGTTCCTAGTGATCAGGAACAGAGAGCTGTCTCTGTGCTCCCTGTCAGTCCCTTCCGCCCCACAGTTAGAAACACCTCCCTAGGGAACACTTAACCCCTTGATCACCCCCTAGTGTTAACCCCTTCCCTGCCAGTGACATTTATACACTAATCAGTGGCTATTTTTAGCTCTGATCGCTGTATGAATGTCAATGGTTCCAAAAAAGTGTCAAAAGTGTCCGATCTGTCCACCGCAATGTCGCACTCCCGCTAAAAATTCCAGATCACCGACATTACTAGTAAAAAAAAAATACCATAAATATAGCCCCTATTTTGTAGACGCTATAAATTTTGCGCAAACCAATGACTATACGCGTATTATGATTTGTTTTTAACAAAAATATGTAGAAGAATACATATTGGCCTAAACTAATGAAGAATTTTGTTTTTTTACATTTTTTTTTGGGGGGGGGGGGCATTTATTATAGCAAAAAGTAAAAAATTGTGTTTTTTTTTTTTCAAAATTATCGCTCTTTTTTTGTTTATAGCGCAAAAAATAAAAACCGCAGAGGTGATCAAATACCACCAAAAGAAAGCTCTATTTGTGAGAAAAAAAGGACCTCAATTGTGTTTGTGTACAATGTCGCATGACCGCGCAATTGTAATTGCAGTGCCGTATCACAAATAATGGCCTGGTCAGGAAGTGGGTAAATGCTTCTGGGGCTGAAGTGGTTTAAGTGGAACTAAACTGTAACTGGGCTCCGCAAACGGAAAATGCTATTTAATTACATTTTAATATTAAAAGCACACTCACCCATCCATCCATGTCTCCATGCTTTATTCAGTTGAGAAATCACTTTGAAAAACACCCCTCTAGCATTTCTAGCTGTGTTCATCTTAAGGGGAGATGATTCATGTAGCATTTACTTCCTGGAATCCATCTGCACTTAGCTCAGGCACGGAGGTAGGATGGCGTGCTTAGCTGAGAAAGCCCCTCCTCTAGATCAAAGAAAAAAATGTTCATGTAGACTGCTGGAATGTAATACATAATTTTGGCCTAGGTCAAAAACCAGGAGGCAACTGAACATATGAAAAAAAAAAAAAAAAAACTATATATAATATACCTTAAAGCGGAGGTTCACCCACATATTTAAGTTTAACATCATTAGTTCCTCTTATCACGTAAATAAGCATAGCACTAACCTTTTTTTTTTTTTCAAAGTAGTTTTGCTTATATCTTTTATCTTTAATCTTACTTCCGGATTTACTCCCGCGGGAGTAGGCGTGTCCTTTCCTATGCTCCTATTCTCGCAGTGGCTCCTGGCTCCTTTCAGTCAGATCTCACGATAAGTGTATCGTCACGTGACTCGTCTAGCCGGTCACGTGACGGGGGCGGATCTAATTCCGCCATTTTAGATAAGGGCACGCTGGTGTATTTTGCCATTATACACCTGCGATGTCATGGCAACCAGGAAGTGTTGACGGCGCTGCTCGCGTGGGGCGTGCGTCCGTCCGGCGTGAGCGAGATCCAGCGCTGAATACCGGGAGAGAAGCATTCTTCTCTACCCGGAAGGATATGCTTGTGGGCTTCAAGATGCCCACAAGCAAAATGGGAAAAGCAGGAAGAGTTTTATAAACTCTTTTTTTTACCGCAAAATGGACGGGGGGCGTTTTAAAGTGCCGCAGACGTGAGTAATTACATTGCTAAGCTTTTAACATAGAATGAAAAAAAAAAAAAAAAAAGTATGCACCGCAGAACCTCCGCTTTAAGGATTAAACATAGTTAATGTTGATTTAGAGAGTTTAGTTCCTCTTTAACTCCAACAAAAAAAGTAGTGGTGCCCTCCTGGCTGTACTGCCCGGCAGAAGCGTGTAAATTAGTAAACTGTGGCTGCACATAAATACAATTCCTTCGGCAGATAAGACAGTTCACATATGTGTATTTTAGCTATGTATTCATCCGTTTGTTAACCCTTTAGTGCCTAAGGGTAAAACAAATGTTAATGCCTAAGCACAATTTTCCAACTTTGACATGTGTTAGCAAAACTGTACAAATCAACTAGTTTGTTTTTTTCGGGAAGAATTTGGCTTTCTTTTGGTGGTAAATGGTAACGGATATCTCCTGATTTTATTTTATTATCAAAGGAAAACTGGGCCCAAATATTAATGGAAAAAAAAATCACTTTTTTAAAATGTAGTTTTATTTTTCTTGCTATTACTATAATTTACCACCCAAGAACAACCAAAAATAAATTCTCCTGCTCCCGACGATCGCAGTGATACCACATATGTGTATGTTAGATGTTGTATGTACCCGTAGTAGGGTCCAGAACAAACCTGCCTAAGGGCCGGTTCACACTTGTGCGATGCCAGACATCGCATGTAATTCGCAGCGCACTGCTGTTCACATTACATGTGATGTCTGTGCGCTGCGATTCCAGCCATACAGATAGTATGGCTGATATCGCACCGCATTCGGTCCAAACACGCACAGGACCCTTTTTTCTGTTCGGACCAGAATCAGATCACATGTGTGATCACACATATACGATCCGATTCATGTCTGAACTGTCATTTGCAGTACGATACGCGAGCTGAAATGGGGGTGTCGTTAAGATATAATGACACTCCCCAGCAGTTCGCATGTGGCAGTGTGAACGGCAGTGCGAGGTTGTGCGATGCGGGAACCCGCAGTGGTTTCGCAGGGTTCTCGCATCGCACAAGTGTGAACCGGCACTAAAACACACTGACACTAAAGCCCTTAAAGTGAATGTAAACCCGAAATGTTTTATTTATTTTTTTGCTGTCACAATGTAGTGTACAGGCATACCCCACTTTTAAGTACACAATGGGACCAGAGCATGTATATAAAATGAAAATGTACTTAAAGTGAAACAATACCTTTTTTCATTTCTAGGGTGTAGTGGGGGGTCAGGGGCTGTAGTGGAGGTGTCAGGGGCACACTGGAACAGGGCGGGCTATGCTCTCTGAGCTTCAGATCCTTCTACTGCAGCTGCAAAATGTCTGTACAGTATTTGTGAGGCACTTTACATACACTCACCGGTATGTCCTCACTCGCAAGTGTATGTAAAGTGAGTGTACTTAAAGAGGGGTATGCCTGTATAAGATTTCCTATCATTTGTGCCAAGTCTTGCCACAAAGAGTTAATCCCGCTCTGAGCAATCCTCTTTTATTGTTCAGTGAGATAAAACAGACAAACAGAGTTACCTTTGTCCATTCCGCCCCCCCCCCCCCCCCCCCCCCGTGCTTTGAGTGACAGGTTATTTACATAACTCGTGCACTAGCTTTAGACATTATTTTTTAATTCCCACCCCCACTCCTTTTCTGAAGTCATGTGGTTACTTTTCTGGATTTTGACTGGATGTTAGTGATCATAGCAGAAGGAATACACAGGAGAAAATGCATGTTGACAAGGGGAGTGTAGAGGTGGGCGGGGAGTCTACTGACATCACAACTCCGCCCACCGAGCTCCAGACAACAGATCCACCCACAGAATCTGCAGTTTTTCAGGTCTTATAACAGACAGAGGGGAGACATTTGACAGATAAGGATACATGCAGGAGGCATCTATATCCTTATAGATCAGCACTATGGCAGTAGTTTAGAAAGGATGAGAGTGGGTTTACATCCACTTTAACACACGGGCAATAAAAACCATACCTGTGTGTAAGGCAGCTGGTCCGGTGGAGAAGCATGCTGGAAAACTAGCAGCCAACCAGCTCCCGAGCAGCGCTCTTACCCAATGGCTGAGAGCGCTGACTAGAGTGTTCTGGCGAGGGGAGGGTCCACCTGTCAGAACACAAAAGAACAGCAGGGGAGATAGCTGTACTAACATCAGATCGTTAGTACAGCAGCTCCAACCGGAGCTGTCTTTTTTCCCATTCAACCCAATGGTGGTGGTGATGTGTACCAGGCTTAACTTACACTAACTGACACTGGTACTAATTAAAAAATTAAAAAACTATCCAAAATATGCTGATTATGACCTTTGACCCGATATTGACCTTTGACCCTCACCTTTACGATAACACTAACCCTGGCATACCTTGATCTAGTTATTTTCTTTTTTTATTCTTCATTTTTAATTATATATATTTTTTAACACACTTTTGTTTGTTTATATCTTCCTCGCCTTCAAGAAGAGAAAGATACATTGGGGTTGATTTACTAAAGGAAAATAGGCTGTGCACCTTGCAAAGTGCAGTTGCTTCAGAAATTAGTAAATGAGAAGAAGCTCTGCTGAATACCATCATCCAATCATGTGCAAGCAAAAACTTTTTTTTTTATTAATATTTCCCTTGCATGTGATTGGCTGCGCTTTGCAAAGTGAAGCTTTACCTAATTTACTAAGCTCTGGTGCCACTGCACTTGCAGAGCGCAACTGCACTTTACAATGTGCACAGCCTATTTGCCTTTATTAGATCAACCCCAATGAATCCTTTTCTTCATTTAGAAGAGGAAATAAACACAGCGGCGGTCTCAGACTCGGTTCACACAGGGGCGGCATGACTTTGGGGCCAATCGGCAAGGCGATCTCAAGACGAATTCAGAGGCGACTTGCAAAATGACTTCTGTATTGAAGTCAATGAAAGTCGCCCCGAGTCGCCCCCAAAGTCGTACAAGAACCTTTTTCTAAGTCGCTCCTATTAGAACGGTTCCATTGAACAGAGTAAAGTGCGATTTGTCAGGCGGCTGAGTCGCCCCTGCGTGAACTGGCTCTCACAGTCAGAGGCTATCACAGCGATCAGGTGATCCGGAACTGGGAGTCCCGGGTCACCATCATTAGTATGAGACTTGGGGCTCTCAAGAGAGCCTGGTCTGGTCTCCGTGCTGGGAGAGGACTGTGCGGCGCGCTAACAGCACAAAGAGAGATACGCATATATGCGGCTCCATGGATAAAGATCTACTTCCGTGAGACCGCATATATGCAAAAGCAAGGCGGAGAGGTTAAACTAAATTGTTCTGGGGAATCAGAGCGTTGTCATAATGTGCCACTGCTGTGTCTGAGCCAATGAGGAAGGAGATGGCCGAAAAAGTCTCAGGTCATGTGCACATTGCTGGATCAAGATCGGGCTCAGGTAAGTATTTAGGGGCGGTGGAGCTGCTTGCAGAAGGTTTTCTTTTACCATAAGGGCCCTTTCACACCCGAAACTGCACATAACTGTGAGTTTTGGACTGCATGTTTACATGCATTTGAAGCATGTTTGAAGCGCTCTTGACATGCACTTGACGTGTGCTTGAATGCATTTTGCATGCTTTTACTATGGCACTTGCAGTGCATTAGTATTGTGTTTGTAGCACGTTCTCTGCATTTGCGGTGCAGAAAAATGCAGCATGCTCTACTTTTTTGAACTGCACTGAACTGCACTGCAATGATGTGAACTATGCCTGTGGGATTACCTTGATTTTGGGCTGTCTATGCAGTTAGAGTGCAGTTGAAAATGCATCCAACTGCAGCCATCTGCATTCAACTGTGTTCTGTGTAAAAGGGCCCTAAATCATAGAATGCATTAAGGCAAAGACCTGCCTTCAGGACCAAGTCCTATGTAACTCTTCACATTGCTGCGCTGTATTTTGTAAAGTTCTGCATGCTGCACCTTCAGACCCCTTTCACACTGCTAGCACGGCCGCGTTAGCGGTAAAGCGCCGTTGGTTTTAGCGGCGCTTTACCACTGTTATAGCAGCGCATGTATACATCGCTTCTAAACCGCCCCTACCTTTGAAGTCAATGGGTAGCGCTGCTGAAGCGCCTGCAAAGCACTTCGGCAGCGGCGCTTTGCAGGAAGTTTTAACCCTTTCCTCGGCCGCTAACGGTGTTAAAAGCGCCCCCCCTAGCGGCCGAGGAAAGGGTTAAAACTGCCCGTAAAAGCGCAGCTGCCGAAGTGCTTTGCAGGCGCTTCAGCAGCGCTGCCCATTGACTTCAAAGGCAGGGGAGGTTTAGGAGCGATGTATACACCGCCCCAAAGAAGCTGCTTGTAGGACTTTTTTTTTCGGTCCTGCAAGCGCACCCCCCCCCCCAGTGTAAAAGCACTCAGGCTTTCACACCGGGGAGGCTTGAAAGGGGCTTTTCAGGCGCTATTTTTAGCTCGAAAAAGCGTGAAAAGCGCCTTCGGGGGAACACATCAAAATCGATTTAAAAGCACATTAAAAGCGCACAGCACCTGTGTTTTTGGTGAGTTTTTACTCACATGTCCATGTTTCACAGGTGCATGCTGGGAGTCAGTCATTCAGAAAGCGTACCAAAAATGCAAAGCATGTTAAAAATGCAAAATGCGTTTTTGAAAAAAGCATACCCCATTTTAAAACACACCAGTGTAAAAAGGCTTGTATGGCTCCTGGCCTACCATGTACCTGTAGAGGAGCTGGCAGATGACAATGCAGCTCCTGAGCACAATTCCATCAATGCATGTCCGGGAAGGGGCCAATGGCCTGGGGTAAGGTGCAGTCTGTATAATGGAACTCTATCAGGTTCCTCAGGCTTGCAGAGCATTTTGGAGAGAGCATTTATAAGCAGCTGAGGGAGGTCTGAAGAGGGGGGGCTGGGTTATATAGCCAGGAAATGCAGCAAGTTTGTACTGGCCTACTTCTCCTCGGGGCACTGCCATTGTTCCTGGCCGATCTTGGCTGTTTTCATGCACAGAAAGAAGACAGGGTGGGAAGGAGAAAAAGGAAAACAGAACACTTTAAATAGACTGTTCTCCTACAAGATCCATCTACTCCACGCTGCCCTACATGTGGAGAGGTCAGGGCAAGCTGGCCTTACTGCTTAGACTGATTTTTTTTCAACTGAGTAACATAAAATTACAACTGCATGATAAAACAAATATACAACCAAAAATATATTTATTATCATTATATTAGATTGATGTTGTCACAAATTCCACATTGTGAAGTTCAGAATGCAGGCTGTCAACAAGTACCGAGCACAAAAAATGCTGGAATCTTATAACAAACAATATAATAATAATAATAATAATCATGTAAATACTACTACTATTACTAATAGTACCAATAATTATAATGTAACTACTTATATTACGAATAATAATATGATTACTAATAATAATAATAACAACAACAATAAAAATAATGTAACTACTACTACTACTACTAATAATATCATAACTACTACTACTAATAATAATAAAAATAATACTAACAATAATGTAACTACTACTATTACTAATAATAATATCATCATCACTACTACTACTACTAATAATAATACCAATAATTATAATGTAACTACTTCTATTATGAATAATAATATGATTACTACTGCTACTAATAATAATACCAATAATTATAATGTACCTACTTCTTTTAAGAATAATATTATGATTACTACTACTATTAATAATAACAACAACAATAAAAATAATGAAACTACTACTAGTACTAATAATAAGACTACTACTACTACTACTACTACTAATAAGAATAATAATAAGAATAATAATAATATCATCACTACTACTACTAATAATAACAATAATAATGTAACTACTACTATTACTAATAATAATAATATCATCATCACTACTACTACTACTAATAATAATAATAATAATTATAATGTAACTACTTCTATTACTAATAATAATATGATTACTATTACTACTTTTAATACTATAACTACTACTAATACCAATAATTATAATGTACCTACTTCTATTACTAATAATAATCTGATTACTACTACTACTACTAATAATAATAATGACAACAATAAAAATAATGTAACTACTACTATTACTAATAATAAGACTACTTCTACTACTACTACTAATAATAATAATATCATCACTACTACTACTACCAATAATAATAACAATAATAATGTAACTATTATTACTAAAAATAATAATATCATTGTCACTACTTCTAATAATAATGTAACTACTACAATTACTACTAATAATATAATTACTACTATTAATAATAATGTACCTATTACTATTACCAATAATAATATGATTGCTACTAACAACGTATAACAATATAACTACTGCGATTACTAATAATATGATTACTACTATCTTATAATAAATACTGACCTTACTTATTCACACCCTCCAGTAATACACATTTTAATTTAAAGGGCTGAGCCATTGTGTAAATGTGTACATTATGAATGGATGATCATCC
This sequence comes from Rana muscosa, assembly GCA_029206835.1. Classification (NCBI taxonomy): domain Eukaryota; kingdom Metazoa; phylum Chordata; class Amphibia; order Anura; family Ranidae; genus Rana; species Rana muscosa. The sequence continues at coordinate 258,452,644 of CM055122.1, read as the reverse complement.
CATAAAATGCACTGTGCTGTCTGTACAGTGCTCAGCGTATTCCTGAGAAGCTCCCATATCACAGGATCTTTCAGCCTGTTGTGTGGAAATAACTAAAGTCTGTTCTGATCTAGAAGAACCCTGGAAGTAGCAGCCTGTGAATGAGCTCACTGTACAGGAAGGATTTTTTTCATTCACTGCTTGAGATAATTGAATTAATTATTATTGAGGCACGTTGCAGTGACCTGGTCACCAGACATTATATCATAATCAGCATCACTTCCATGTAAGTGAAAACAAGTACACAGGTAAGGTTATGGGATGGCATCAGTATTCCAGCAATAGTTTAACAGCTTACAGAAAGAAGTACACTCAGTAGGAAAGATAGACATATATTTATTTTCTCTATGCTGTGTGTTGATTGTGTTAGGTGGGAAATTATATACTAATACATACATATAAAATATAGAACTGCTGACCCTCGAAGATAGAGGGAGAGAGGGCAGAGGAAGAGAGGAAGATAAGAGAGGAAAAAAAGAGAATGAGAAAGTGGGGGGTGGGTGGACAGGGAGAGAGAGAGAGGGAGGGAGTGAAAGAGGGAGAGAGAGGGGAAGAAGGGGGGAGAGAAAGAGAGAGAGGGGGAGAAGGGGAGAAGGGGGAGAGGGAGGGGAGAAGGGGGAGAGAAGAGGGGAGAGAGAGGGAGAAGGGGAGAAGGGGGAGAGGGAGGGGAGAAGGGGGAGAGAAGAGGGGAGAGAGAGGGGGAGAAGGGGAAGAGGGAGGGGGAGAGGAAGGGAGGGGGAGAAGAGGGGAGAGGGAGAGTGACAGGGAGGGAGAGAAGGGGGAGAGGGAGGTGGGAGAGAAAAGGAGAGAGAGGGGGAGAGGAAGGGGGGAGAGGAAGGGAGGGGGAAAAGAGGGGAGAGGGAGAGTGACAGGGAGGGAGAGAAGGGGGAGAGGGAGGTGGGAGAGAAAAGGAGAGGAAGGGGGGAGAGGAAGGGAGGGGGAGAAGAGGGGAGAGGGAGGTGGGAGAGAAAAGGAGAGGAAGGGAGGGGGAGAAAAGGGGAGAGGGAGAGTGACAGGGAGGGAGAGAAGGGGGAGAGGGAGGTGGGAGAGAAAAGGAGAGAGAGGGGGAGAGGAAGAAGAGGGGAGAGGGAGGGGGAGAGGGAGGTGGGAGAGGAAGGGAGAGAGAGGGGGAAAGGAAGGGGGGAAGGAAGGGAGAGACAGAGGAGGAGAAGCAGGGAGATGAATTGAGGGGGAGCGGGAGGGAGAGAAGGGAAGGGAGAAGAGGGAGGTGGAGAAGGGGGGAGAGGGAGAGTGACAGGGAGGGAGAGAAGGGGGGGTGAGAGGGAGGGAGAGAGGGGGAGAGAGCGAGAGAAAAAAAGAGGGGGAAGAAATTGGGAGAAGGTGGGGGGAGGGGGGAGAGAAAGGAAGAGAGACAGAGAGACAGGGGAAGGGGGAGGGTGGGAGAGAGAAGGAGTGGGGGGGGGGTTAGTGGAAGAATGTGGGGGAGAGTGAGTGGGAGAAAAGGAGAGAGTTGGGGGGTTAGAGATATGGCTCTCTCTTGTAGAAAGTGTGAGTGATTGTATATATATATATATATATATATATATATATACACTGTATATATACACATAATCACTCATGTTCTTTAAGATGTAATAAATCTGTAGTACTAGGCTTCCATCGTCTATAATATTTCAATTAACAGTGTAACATTTTACAATGACACACGTCAGATCATTTTCCTCCTGATTTTTTTGTGTTTTCCTTGATGATGAGAGATGATATTTGAAATATTACATAATATACCATATACAAGAAACAAGCCTGCCATATTAGCCACCCAAAAGCCACAAATGTTGACGAAACACACATGCCCTAGATGAAACAATAGTATTATAAATGCAAGTAATAAACAGACAGGAGAAGGGTCCAGGTAGGCCTTGAATTATAGCTGGTGATGAACTCATTCAGTGTTTTCTATGATTATCACACTAGATCTAGGCTTCTATCTGCTGATTTTCCTCTATTCTTCTGCGACTTGTAGATGTTGCAGTACTGGGTCGTTTCTTCTAGGAAGCAGAAGAATGGTGGTGTGTGTTTTGAAGCCTTGCTTCCTTTTTTCCCTCATTTCACAATAACCGTTGTCAATTGAAAGCTTCTTTCTTCTAGTGGGAGCCAGTGGCCGGCCCCAGCTGGATGAGTGCTCGGGCCCTCCATGGTGCTCACACAGCCCCTGACAATAGATCTAGGAATTTGCATTGGCCACTTATGTGTTGCTAAGGGTTAATGTAAAAACCAGGTTCCAGAAACACGATACGATGAACATATTTCAGGATGTGTGTAGTGTGGTATAAAGGGAATGCCCTTTATCTCATTACAGTATTGTTTTAGACCTTACATTGGTCATACATTTTAGCTGATATAGAGATTTGATTTGGAAGCAGAAGGGTTTTGTTCTGTCTGCAGATTGCATAGATTTTGCTGCATTTCCAGTTACCTGCTATAGATTTTTCTAGGGAAGAGGTCCTAGCAAGCTCCTCTCAGGGCTATTTCCTCTGCTCTTCAAATATACATTTTATTTAATAGATTTGTATTATAATGTGTTATCCCCATGTCAGAAGACTGGCAGCCCATGTATCATTCACTGCAGCAATATTCACAACTCAGACGTCCTTATAAGTTCATTAAAATGGTCTGGTGAGAAGGAGAGCTTTTCACTTGGCTGGGATGTTTTGACTTGTTGCAACTGGTCGGCATTTGCTGGATATTGAAGATAAATTTGCAATGTCCTGTCAGATCTGCATTTTCAAATTGTACCTAGCTAATCCAGGATGCCTTTGATTTTTATTGCTAGTGAACTGCCATTCATGTAAACCTATAGACTGTGTACTATTGGACAGAGAAAAATACATTTACAGGATTTATGTCCATGATAGGGAGAGAATGAGGATAAAATAGAGAAAATAGAGAGAGGGATAGATAGACAATGTGAATAAAATAGAGAAAGAGGGAGAGAATAGGGAAAAAAAAAAAAAAAAGACAAAACGAGGAAAGAGAGAGAAAATGAAAATAGACAGAATAACAAATAATGAAAATAAAAGAGAGAAAAAAAAAGATAAAAAAGAAAGAATATAAAAATAAGAAACAGAGAGTAATAATAGAGAAAGAATAAAAATAGAGAGAGGGAGAATAAAAAAGAGAGAGAATACAAAAGAAATAGTAAAAATAGGGAGAAAGATAGAGAGAGAGAATAAGGCTCCATGTACACAGAAGCTGATAAACTGCAGTTTATTGGCGTTTTGGCATTTTTATAAAAAGCCCATTAACTGCACTCTATGTTAGCCTATGTGTTCATGTACACATAACGTTTTTTAGCTTTAATGAGCAGTGGAGTTAATGGGCTTTTTTCTGAACGCAAGAAATTCGCGTTCAAAGGGCTGTTTTTCGGCAGAAAAAAACGCAAAACGCCGAAAAACTCTCATAAACGCGAAACAGAGAATAATAATAGAGAAAGAATAAAAATAGAGAGAGGGAGAGAGAGAATAAAAAAGAGAGAGAATACAAAAGAGATAGTAAAAATAGGGAGAAAGATAGAGAGAGAGAATAAATAAGAGAGAAAAAGAGAGGGAAAGGGGAGATTAAAAGAGAGTGAAAGAGAGAGAGAGAGGGAGAGAGAGAGAGAAAGCGAGAGAAACAATGATAGAAAGATAGAGAGAGAGAATAAATAAGAGAGGCGAAAAAGACATTAAAAAAGAGAGAGAGAAAAAAAAAAGAAAGAGACAATGTAAAATAGAGAAGAAGAAAGAGATAAAAATGAGAGAGGGGAAATGATTAAAGAAAGAGAGAAAGGAAATAAAAAAAGAGAGACAATATAAAAGAGAGAAAAAAAGAGAGAAAAAAAACAAAAGAGAGAGAGAGAGACAAAGAGAATAAGAAAAAGAAAAGCAGAGAAAGAATAAAAAAAGACAGAGAGAATAAAAATGAGAGAAAATAAAAGAGAGAGAGAGAGATTAAAAGAGAGAGAGAGAGAGAGAAAAGATTAAAAAAAAGAAAAGGAAGAGGCCGATTTACTAAAGAAACTGTGAATGTTCACACAAAAAAATCTTGTGCAAATGAAATAAATAAACAAGAATTTGCTTTTCACATGATTGGATAATTCAAGTGAATCTTCACTTGTTTAGCAAATCAGCTTAATTATGTCCAGAGTGCTACTGTAAATACACTAATAGGATCAGCACTGTCTCCTGACTTCCCCAAACATCCAGCTTCATATTCTCAATCTTTGCAAACATTGATGCCTTTAAAATATATGACTCCAGAGGGAAAACATATTTAATATACATTTTCCATAGTTAAATATAGGAATGGACATGCAGTGTATTTTTGCAGCTTTTTAGCTGCAGGATGCAGGGAGGTGGTGCATTTAAAAATCCATTCATCTAGCTGTGGCTATTAACATTTTTTTCCTTCCATAGAAGTCATATCATTTATGTATGGTAGGGGAACATGTGTAGAAATAATCTGCTGGATGAAAGCCAACATTCTATATAAAAAACAAAAAAGTCAATTTGTAGATGTTAAGACAGGAGGCTCCTGGAAATGCTGCTGACCTCCCCCGCTCCTATTTAAACAAACACAAAGACCTCCATTGCATTCACTGGAGTTGGTTTGTAAATTGGGTTGATGAGCTAGAAACAGGAAAGAACACCATTGACAAAAAATTGTTCACATTTGAGTTGTTATATTTGTAGAAGAATTGTTTATGAATTCAGAAAGAGGAACAACAAGTCACATAATCTTGTGACATCCAGCTATGTCCTTCCCATCCTGGTGGCAATTAAATGTGTATTTACTATTAGACTGGGTGCAATAACTGTATAAATAGATGTGTATTGGGGACTCCTCTGACCATGTGATGCTGAAATTGCTTAGATTACATTTTTGGATTGGTCACATTAGCTAAGATTGCAGAAATGCCCTGTTACTTTGTAATAAAGGTTAAAATATGTAACCATATTACCCACCCCCCCATTGAAGGTTCCGTCCGTGAAAAAAAAAAAAATCTATGCCGTTTTCCTAATGATTTTTTTCCATGTGCATCAAGTGGAAAACAAGCACATTAGGGTCTTGGCAATACAAGGATTTTTCCCCAAAGGCTCAGCATGAGCAAGCCCTCTCTATGGAAGGGGTTCCCTCAATGCTATTCTTTCTTCAAGGGAAATTGCCAGAGATATTCCCAACATATTCCCTGGGAGGAGCCTGGAGAATTAAGAATCAAATACAGACAAACACATTTCCAATACTCATTAAGAAAGTAAAAAAAAAAAAACCTAACGGCTACCATTTAGCTGTGTTTGTCTTGTGATGTATAAGAGCTGTGCACTGGCCTCCAGACTGAGCAAATGTGTTCAGAGGAACATCTGCAGTGGATCTAACTCCAGAACATATATGACTTTTTAACCCAAAAAAATAAATTTCCAGCTCCTAAATGTCACAGTGGAATCTCCAGTTAAATTAGTTCAAGCCACTAAATACTACAGTCTACGTTCAACAACATGCTTGACTTTTTTTTTACTTTTACATGACATTTTGACCACTTAGAGATGGGACAATTTATTTTTCACTGTAGTAAGTGCAATTTAAATAATTACCCCTACTATCATTTGAAAAATATAGTCTCTGCAGTAAAAAAAAAATTATGAATAAATACATATATATATATATATATATATATATATGTTTATATAATATTTTTCATTTAATTAAAAAATAATAATGCTTCCTCTGTATATGAAGCAGCACTATCATGTGCTGTATACAACTGGTAGAACAATTACTTAAAGAATTTATAAAAAATTCCTGAGTGTATAATATGAAGAATTATATAGAGCTATTGAGGCCTGACTCGATTTTTGCAGCAAGCGGATAGCATTACACAATGCAAACCAACTGCATTAAAAGTGTGGGTAGATAAAAATGTACATGTATAAAAGGTCTGAATGTTTGGGGGTCTTCCTGGAGAGTCAATGAAAACTTTGCTGATAAAAGTGTGTTTAAAACATAAAAACGTAAAGTGACTTTTTAGAATCTCTCCAGGATTATGCGCTCACATTACTTACAAGTCCATTCAGGGATTATAAAATCTGCATTTTTTTTTTCAGAGGGGTATCATGTATTACGGCTGGCTAGGGGTCTTTCATCTGCTGTTCACTTGTTAAAAATAAGAGTGCTCCCTACCTTTCCGCTCAGTGGCAAAAATATGAAACCATGCATGCTGTCTATTAAATTAATTAGCAGGCAATCATAGCACCATGCGATCAGAGTGCTGAGTCTGAACTGACATTATCTACATCCTATGGCTGTGTGCTTTATAGAAAACACACTCGTAAGGCCCCATTCACAAAGCTAGAACACAACACATCACATAACACATTCACAAAGCTAGAACACAACACATAACACATGTACAAAGCTAGAACCCAACACATAACACATGTACAAAGCTAGAACCCAACACATAACACATGTACAAAGCTAGAACACAACACATAACACATGTACAAAGCTGGAACACAACACATAACACATGTACAAAGCTAGAACACAACACATAACACATGTACAAAGCTGGAACACAACACATAACACATGTACAAAGCTAGAACCCAAAATATAACACATGTACAAAGCTAGAACACAACACATAACACATGTACAAAGCAAGAACACAACACATAACACATGTACAAAGCTAGAACACAACACATAACACATGTACAAAGCTAGAACACAACACATAACACATGTACAAAGCTAGAAAACAACACATAACACATGTACAAAGCTAGAACACAACACATAACACATGTACAAAGCTTGAACACAACACATAACACATGTACAAAGCTAGAAAACAACATACAACACATGTACAAAGCTAGAACACAACACATAACACATGTACAAAGCTTGAACACAACACATAACACATGTACAAAGCTAGGACACAACACATAACACATGTACAAAGCTAGAACACAACACATAACATGTGTACAAAGCTAGAACCCAACATATAACACATGTACAAAGCTAGAACACAACACATAACACATGTACAAAGCTAGAACCCAACACATAACACATGTACAAAGCTAGAACACAACACATAACACATGTACAAAGCTAGAACACAACACATCACATAACACATTCACAAAGCTAGAACCCAACACATAACACATGTACAAAGCTTGAACCCAACTCATAACACATGTACAAAGCTAGAACCCAACACATAACACATGTACAAAGCTAGAACCCAACACATAACACATGTACAAAGCTAGAACACAACACATCACATAACACATTCACAAAGCTAGAACACAACACATAACACATGTACAAAGCTAGAACACAACACATCACATAACACATTCACAAAGCTAGAACGCAACATATAGCACATGTACAAAGCTAGAACCCAACACATAACACATGTACAAAGCTAGAACCCAACACATAACACATGTACAAAGCTAGAACACAACACATAACACATGTACAAAGCTAGAACACAACACATAACACATTAACAAAGGTAGAACACAACACATGTACAAAGCTAGAACACAACACATCACATAACACATTCACAAAGCTAGAACGCAACACATAACACATGTACAAAGCTAGAACACAACACATCACATCACACATTCACAAAGCTAGAACACATCACACATTCACAAAGCTAGAACGCAACACATAGCACATTGAAAGCTATAACATAACTTTATTTTTGCAATGTGACTGTAATTTTCAAATCTAATTGGACTCAGCTGAAAATAAATATTTTTGAAAAAAAAGCACGTTAGCTTAGTGAATTGAGCCTATTGCTTGTTATTTTAAGGAATAAAAATATTACTGGTGCAACAAACAAGGCAAGTATAGCCCTTCTTCATTAACTAATCTGTATTGCAATAATAATGATAATAATAAAAAAATACATATATATATATAATGTGTGTAAATACGTCACATAGATTATACATTTCATTTTTGCATTACTCAGTGTATTGTGTTGTACAATTGGACAGTTCTGAGAGAAGGGTGTACCTGGCAACAAGGCTGTCTTCATTGTTCGTTTTTGACAGGTACCCCCTGTCCCCACTTCTGTCAGACCTCGTCGCGGCGAGGTACGTCAGAGGTTCAAGCCCCCTCCTCCTCCCCCCGCTGCCGGGCCAGTAAGAGAATGCAGCGCGCTTTGCGCATGCGCAGTAGAGACCAGGCTGTGAAGCCGCAAGGCTTCACTGCCGTGTTCTCTTACTGGCAATGGCGGCAGCAGCACCTGAGAGCAGATGGAAACATCGACTGGGGTGCCGACATCACTGGATTCCAGGACAGGTAAGTGTCCTAATATTAAAAGTCAGCAGCTACAGTATGTGTAGCTGCTGACTTTTATTTTTTGAAGGGGGGGGGCGAACTCCGCTTTAAACATACATGTGGGAGAGTGTGCTTAGCAGAGCTAACCCCTCCTTCTCACCTCCTGAAGACTCCTGGGATGTATGACATCATTTGCCTAGGCAAGAAACCAGGAAGGAACTGAAGAAATGTAACAATACATTTTAAAAGGAGTACATATGATATACTGTCCTATCTATTTACTAATGCTAGCAGCATGAGGATTCAAAATAATCAATGTTAATTGGGAGAGTGAAGTTCCACTTTAAGAAATTAGGCTGCCAGTTTATTGTGGAGATGCGGACAAGGACTGCTACAAACAGGATAATATAGGGTGCTCTGTCTATTCATGAGCTTCATCTACGGCCCAAACATTTACATGTGTATTGCATAGAATATAGACCATGCTACGGATCAAAATGCAGCTGTGTGAATTGCCCATAGCATATAATACTGCTGCATTCAGACCCAATGGATCCATTCACACCATACACGCTGGACAGCTTTGCCCAATGCATAGACTAGGCAATTTGTCTTGAGTACTATAGGGGTTGATTTATTAAAGGCAAATAAAGTGTGCACTTTGCAAATGCAGTTGCTCCAGAGCATAGTAAATAAGGCAAAGGTCTGCTGACTTCCATCATCCAATCATGGACAAGCAAAAATGCTGCTTTTTTTTTTCCTTGCCCGTGATTGGGTATTCTTTATAAAGTGAAGCTTTACCCCATTTACTAAGCTTAGGGGCAACTGCACCTGCAGAGTGCACATGCTATTTTCCTTTAGAAAACCAACCCCTATGAGTTCAGTTCTCACCACTGCACTGCATTGGTGTGCAGTGCAAAAAGTAGCATATACACAACTTTATTTTAGTGCTGCGTATTACGACACAGTACACTGCATTACAACGTGCTGTAAAGAATAAACATTCAATAAAGTTAGAAAAAATAGAAAACATTAAACAGTGCAATGAAGAATTAACGCTGCTTCAAAGTACACAACAGTGGCCATAGTATAAAATGGTCACTAGTGTGAAAAAGCCCTAAAACCGTATGCATTGAGGATCTGAAAAAAAGTGTATTTTATACCTTGTGCATGAGCCAAGAAGATATAGTGGGAAATCTCACTATTTCGTTAGTTGCTTGGCTCAATGAGAAGGCATTCTGTGTCGGATTCACAACATCTGTGGCCTCATGCATACACTTCAGTTGAGCCAAGCTCTTTGAAGCGAGGATCATTGCATTAAATTGATGTTATTTGGTACAGAACCCCTCAGATTGCACTAATTCAAAGCACTGGACCGTGAGCTCCATTCATCATGAGAAAAACACACACAAATACACAATACCACAAAAGTTGTGTGTGGAGCATGGAGTCATCTTCCAACAATGGTCATAGCACCTTGGTGGCTTTCCTTTATTGCAGCAGCAGTGCCAGAGACCCATCTGTGCCATAGATACAGGGCGCTCCAACTTACCATGGTTATAAGGTGGTCCTCCTTACTATGGGTACAAGGGATTCTTCCATACTATAGGTACAGAGGACTCCTCCATACTATAGTACAGGGGGTTCCTCCATTCCATGTGTCTAGAGGATTTCTCCATATTAAAGGTACAGGGGATTCCTCCATACTATGGGTACAGAGGACTCCTCCATAATATGGGTACAAGGGCTTCCCCCATAATATGGGTACAGGGGGCTCCTCCATTCTATAGGTATAAAGGATTCCTCCATATTATGGGTACAGAGGGCTCCTCCATTCTATAAGTACAGGGGACTCCTCCATAGTATGACATACTCCATATTACCATCTCACACATTCCTGGATACACTCTCAAGGATTTTGGAGCTGCAGCAACAGTCAGCTGGAAACTGCTTTGGAAAGTCACAATGGAGGTATTTACTAGGCTTGTGCAATTCGTTTCGTAACGAATCGAAATTCGTCCGAATTTAGCAACTTTCGGACATTCGGAAGCATTCGAATTTCCGAACAGAGCAATTACGAATAAAACCGAATCCGAAATAAATTATACCTCAAAATAGCGAATGCCCGAAGGTCTTCGGCATAATTCGTTATGAAAAAAGTTACGAATGTACGAATCCATACGAAGCACAATAACACTCTGCTCTGCTCTCTGCTTCTCCCTCACCATGCTGAACTCCCTCTCAAAATGGTGTACAGGGGGCGGAGGCTATAGCCGCATGAAAAAACGAAAGTAAAATACGAGATTTCGAATCCATTCGAAGCACAATAACACTCACTCTGCTCTGCTCTCTGCTTCTCCCTCACCGTGCTGAACCCTCTCAAAATGGTGTACAGGGGCGGAGCCTATAGCCGCATGTAAAAAACGAAAGTAAAATACGAGATTTCGAATCGTTACAAATAACCGCTATGTATTTAGAAAAGTACAAATCCATTCGAAGCACATTAGGCATAATAGGCAGCGTCGTTGTGAGAGAGACACGGAAAATTACGAATCAACGAACCCAAAAAAAGTTACGAAAGTAGGAGTTGTGTCCAGAATCAACGAAAAACAACGTACTCTACCGAAAGTACGAATTATAAAGCAACAAAAAATTCAACGAAAAATGTCGCTTGCAAAAATACGAATGAGTCCGAACACGAAAAATCCCGTCTAGCAAAATTACGAATGATTACGAATCAACAGGACCGGAAAGAAACGAACCGAAACGGAACGAATTTTTCCGTTGTGCACAAGTCTAGTATTTACCAGCACACCATGGATCGACAAGGTAGCGCCTAAAACGTTTTTTTTAATTGCATGATCACAACACAGAAAATTTCAACGTTTTGGAGTCACACAGGACCCCTTCGCCAGGCATGTGATGACACATGCCTGACGAAGATGTCCTGTGTGACTCTGAAACACTGCACTTCTCTGTGATGTGATCATGCAATAAAATAGCAATTTGGACGCTACCTTGTCGATCCATGGAGTGCTGGCAAATATCTCCATTGTTCCTCCATAGTATGGGTGCAGGGAGCTCCTTTATACTAAATGCATAGGGGGATCATCCACTTTGGGTGCAGGGACACCTCCATACAATGGGTACAGATAATTCTTCAATAATATGGGAATGGGGAACTCCTCCATATTATGGGTACAGGGAGCTCCTTCATACTATATGCATAGGGGGATCATCCACTTTGGGTACAGGGGCACCTCCATACAATGGGTACAGATAGGGATGGGCCCGGTGCTCGATTCGAACCCATGTTCGAATCGAGCATCGGGCGTTCGCTCGCTCGTCGAGCCCAGAACTATTTGGGCCGTTCGCATCACATTCGTGTGATGCGAGCGGCCCCGCAATGCATTGCGGCCGGCGCGGCCGGCGCAGTGCATTGCTGGCTGATGATTGGCCAAGCATGCACTGTGACCCCGCATGCTTGGCCAATCACAGCGCCCGAAACTCGGAGAGCAATAATTGGCTACAGGCAGGACGCCTGTAGCCAATTACAGCTCAGGGGCTTTAGTACACGCCCCACCATTTAAAAGGCCGCCACGCCATCGGCCCCGGTCACATGAGTTCCGGCTTTAGGAGAGATTAGTCTGCTGATTCTGTCTTTGCTTGATACTGAAAGATTTGCTCTTCTTTGCTAAACCATTGGCTATTTCTTTGCTAAACCATTGCTACCTAAGTCATTGATCGTTCATTGCTGCTGATTGCACAGTTAGTGTGTTATTAGCTGCTGCTGGGGATTAGTCTGGTGCGTGCTTACTGTTAGTACAGTATTGCAGTAGTACCAACCGCAGTGCTGTTAGCACAGCATTGCACCCCAACAGCACCCATAGGACTTCTAGTGTGTTAGTGGCAGCAAACAGAGCTCCTATATTTTCTTCTCAGCAGCACCCATAGGACTTCTAGTGTGTTAGTGGCAGCAAACAGAGCTCCTATATTTTCTTCTCAGCACCACCCATAGGACTTCTAGTGTGTTAGTGGCATCACACAGAGCTCCTATATTTTCTTCTCAGCAGCACCCATAGGACTTCTAGTGTGTTAGTGGCATCACACAGAGCTCCTATATTTTCTTCTCAGCAGCACCCATAGGACTTCTAGTGTGTTAGTGGCAGCAAACAGAGCTCCTATATTTTCTTCTCAGCAGCACCCATAGGACTTCTAGTGTGTTAGTGGCAGCAAACAGAGCTCCTATATTTTCTTCTCAGCAGCACCCATAGGACTTCTAGTGTGTTAGTGGCAGCAAACAGAGCTCCTATATTTTCTTCTCAGCAGCACCCATAGGACTTCTAGTGTGTTAGTGGCAGCAAACAGAGCTCCTATATTTTCTTCTCAGCAGCACCCATAGGACTTCTAATGTGTTAGTGGCATCACACAGAGTTCCTATATTTTCATCTCAGCAGCACCCATAGGACTTCTAGTGTGTTAGTGGCATCACACAGAGCTCCTATATTTTCTTCTCAGCAGCACCCATAGGACTTCTAGTGTGTTAGTGGCAGCAAACAGAGCTCCTATATTTTCTTCTCAGCAGCACCCATAGGACTTCTAGTGTGTTAGTGGCAGCAAACAGAGCTCCTATATTTTCTTCTCAGCAGCACCCATAGGACTTCTAGTGTGTTAGTGGCATCACACAGAGCTCCTATATTTTCTTCTCAGCAGCACCCATAGGACTTCTAGTGTGTTAGTGGCAGCAAACAGAGCTCCTATATTTTCTTCTCAGCAGCACCCATAGGACTTCTAGTGTGTTAGTGGCATCACACAGAGCTCCTATATTTTCTTCTCAGCAGCACCCATAGGACTTCTAGTGTGTTAGTGGCAGCAAACAGAGCTCCTATATTTTCTTCTCAGCAGCACCCATAGGACTTCTAGTGTGTTAGTGGCAGCAAACAGAGCTCCTATATTTTCTTCTCAGCAGCACCCATAGGACTTCTAGTGTGTTAGTGGCATCACACAGAGCTCCTATATTTTCTTCTCAGCAGCACCCATAGGACTTCTAGTGTGTTAGTGGCAGCAAACAGAGCTCCTATATTTTCTTCTCAGCAGCACCCATAGGACTTCTAGTGTGTTAGTGGCATCACACAGAGTTCCTATATTTTCTTCTCAGCAGCACCCATAGGACTTCTAGTGTGTTAGTGGCAGCAAACAGAGCTCCTATATTTTCTTCTCAGCAGCACCCATAGGACTTCTAGTGTGTTAGTGGCATCACACAGAGCTCCTATATTTTCTTCTCAGCAGCACCCATAGGACTTCTAGTGTGTTAGTGGCAGCAAACAGAGCTCCTATATTTTCTTCTCAGCACTGCAGCACCCATAGGACTTCTAGTGTGTTAGTGGCAGCAAACAGAGCTCCTATATTTTCTTCTCAGCAGCACCCATAGGACTTCTAGTGTGTTAGTGGCAGCAAACAGAGCTCCTATATTTTCTTCTCAGCAGCACCCATAGGACTTCTAGTGTGTTAGTGGCAGCAAACAGAGCTCCTATATTTTCTTCTCAGCAGCACCCATAGGACTTCTAGTGTGTTAGTGGCAGCAAACAGAGCTCCTATATTTTCTTCTCAGCAGCACCCATAGGACTTCTAGTGTGTTAGTGGCATCACACAGAGCTCCTATATTTTCTTCTCAGCAGCACCCATAGGACTTCTAGTGTGTTAGTGGCAGCAAACAGAGCTCCTATATTTTCTTCTCAGCAGCACCCATAGGACTTCTAGTGTGTTAGTGGCAGCAAACAGAGCTCCTATATTTTCTTCTCAGCAGCACCCATAGGACTTCTAGTGTGTTAGTGGCATCACACAGAGCTCCTATATTTTCTTCTCAGCAGCACCCATAGGACTTCTAGTGTGTTAGTGGCAGCAAACAGAGCTCCTATATTTTCTTCTCAGCAGCACCCATAGGACTTCTAGTGTGTTAGTGGCAGCAAACAGAGCTCCTATATTTTCTTCTCAGCAGCACCCATAGGACTTCTAGTGTGTTAGTGGCATCACACAGAGCTCCTATATTTTCTTCTCAGCAGCACCCATAGGACTTCTAGTGTGTTAGTGGCAGCAAACAGAGCTCCTATATTTTCTTGTCAGCAGCACACATAGTACCTATAGTGTGTTAGTGTCAGCACCCATAGGACCTACAGTGTGTTGTGAGCACACATAGGAGTTCTATTTTTTATACTATATACACTACCGACTACAATGGCTGGAAGACCGCCAAGGAGAGGCAGAGCGTGCCGAGGCAAGAACACAGGGCAGGCAGGCTCTGTTTCTAGAGACAACAGTGCTGGCCGTGGACGTGGTCGTGCATCGTCATCAGCACGTGGCCATGGGACACACTTGTCTTTGTTTTCGGCAGCTGGACATGTGGAGCCGCATCATGCCGAAGGCTTGGTAGAATGGATGACCAAGCCCTCCTCATCCTCCTCATCCTCTCTCACCCAGGCTCAGGGTACTGGCAGAGCAGCTGCCAACGCGTACTCAATGGCATCATCAGCCACCCCTTCCCTAGACCCACCATGTCCTCCTGAGGAGTCCCCCGAACTGTTTGAGCACAGTGTTGGGTACATGCTCCAGGAGGATGCCCAACGATTCGAAGGCTCGGATGATGATACCCAGCTTGAGGAAGTCAGTAGTGTGCGCGCAGAGAGAGGGGATGCTGAAGGACAGCAATCTGGCAGTAGTGTTCCACCAGCTGCAGCTTACTGCCAGGTTTGCTCTAGTGGTGAAGAGGGAGGGGATGATGAGGTCACTGACTCCACGTGGGTGCCTGAAGGGAGAGAGGAGGAGGAGGAGGAGGATGCAGCGTCACATGTCCAACGAGGCAGGATGCCCCCTGGAGGCCAGCTAGAGGCCAGCACAGCAACTGTACCACACTGCAGAGCTCCGCCTGTGCAGGGCGCTGCCTCTGCACGTTATCACAAAAGTTCTTTGGTGTGGGCCTTTTTTGAGACGAGTGCATCAGATCGCACCACTGCTATTTGCAATATTTGTCTCAAGCGTATCTCGCGTGGCCAAAACATCAGCCGCTTGGGCACCACAAGCATGAGCAGACATATGTCGACCTGCCATGCAGCTCGTTGGCAAGCACACATAAAAGACCCACACCAAAGAACAAAGCGGACCTCTCCTTGCTCCTCATCAGCTGGGATCTCCATCCCCACTATATCTTCAGTCCTCTCTGAAAGCTGCTCTGAGAGGACTGAAGGTGTAGAATTAGGTGTGTCACAACCAAGTACTTGCAGTACACCGACGTCCGATTGTAGCAGGCAAATTTCCCTGCCCCAGCTGCTGGACCGTCGAAAGAAGTATACTCCCAGCCATCCACATGCCCAGCGGTTGAATGCTAGCTTGGCTAAATTGCTAGCACTTCAACTGCTGCCTTTTCAGTTGATAGACTCGGCCCCCTTCCGTGAGTTTGTTCAATGTGCGGTTCCTCAGTGGCAGGTTCCCAAACGCCACTTTTTCTCACGGAAGGCGATTCCGTCTCTCTACTGGCATGTGGAAGGCAATGTCCATGCCTCGCTGGACAGGGCGGTCAGCGGTAAGGTGCATATTACCGCTGACTCATGGTCCAGCAGGCATGAACAGGGACGTTATCTTTCTTTCACGGCCCATTGGGTCACTCTATTGGCAGCTGGGAGGGATGCAGGACAAGGTGCAGTAGTGCTGGAGGTTGTTCCGCCACCACGCCTCCAAAATGCTACTACTGGTTGTGACACACCTCTCTCCTCCACCCCCTCCTCTTCTTCTTCCTCCATGTCCTCTTCGAGTGCTCTGTCCTCGGAACCAGCGGTGCTCCGTAGGCGTACAAGGGGCTACGCGAGTACGCAGGCAAAAAGATGCCATGCCGTGCTTGCGCTGGTGTGTTTGGGGGACAGGAGCCACACTGGGCCAGAGGTTCTGGCAGCTCTGCAGGGGCAGGCCGAGAGGTGGTTGACGCCACGCCAGCTTAAGCCAGGAATGGTCGTTTCTGATAATGGCACCAACCTCCTCTCCGCCCTGCGACAGGGGCAGCTCACCCATGTGCCCTGTATGGCTCACGTCCTCAACCTGGTGGTGCAGCGGTTCTTGGGCAGGTTCCCAGGCTTACAGGATGTCCTGAGGCAGGCCAGGAAAGTCTGTGTGCATTTCCGCCGATCTTATAATGCCAGTGCTCGGCTGACTGAGCTGCAAAAGGAGCTGAACCTGCCCAAGAACCGCCTAATATGTGACATGCCCACCAGGTGGAACTCAACGTTGGCCATGCTGCAGCGACTGCACACGCAGCAGAGGGCCATCAATGAGTACCTTTGCGACTACGGCACCAGGACAGGGTCAGGGGAGCTTGGCTTTTTTTCCCCACGCCAGTGGAGCATGATCAGGGATGCATGCACTGTCCTCTCACCATTTGAGGAGGCCACGAGGATGGTGAGCAGTGACAGTGCATGCATCAGTGACACTGTACCTCTTGTCCACCTGTTGGAGCATACGCTGCGTGGGATAATGGACAGGGCACTTGAGGCAGAACAGAGGCAGGAAGAGGAGGACTTCCTTGTCTCTCAAGGCCCCCTTTATCCAGACAATGTTCCTTCTGTCCCACCCATCACACAGGAAGAGGAGGAGGAGGAGGAGGAGGAGGAGGATTGTGTGAGCATGGAGGTGGAGCCTGGCACTCAGCATCAGCAGCAGCAGTCTTTTAGGGATGATGTACAGTCCCAACAAACCAGTGGACTTGTACGTGGCTGGGAGGAGGTGGCTGGCGATCATGTCATCCTCAGTGACCCAGAAGACTCCGGACCGAATGCCTCAGCTAACCTACGCTGCATGGCCTCCCTGATCCTGCAAAGCCTGCGGAAGGATCCTCGTGTTCTTCGGATCAAGGAGAGTGACCATTACTGGCTGGCCACTCTCCTTGATCCACGGTACAAGGGTAAGGTTGCGGACCTTATCTTGCCGTCGCAGAGGGAGCAGAGGATGAGACATCTCAGGGAGGCCTTGCAGAAAGGTCTGTGCAACGCGTTCCCAGAAACTGGGAGGTTACAAACTCCTGGTCCTGGACGACGAGTTGCTGAGGCTTCGGTCAGTAGCAGAAGGAGCGGTGGGGAAGGTGGACGTCTGACCGATGCGTTCAGACAATTTTTTAGTCCGCAGCCCCAAGGTATGATCGGTTCCAGCAACCATCGCCAGCGTCTGATATACATGGTGCAGGAATACCTAGGGGCAAGGTCAGACTTGGACACCTTTCCCACCGAAAATCCTCTGGCTTACTGGGTCCTGAGGATGGATCACTGGCCAGAGCTTGCACAGTATGCAATTGAGCTACTGGCCTGTCCTGCATCCAGCGTTCTTTCCGAACGCACATTCAGTGCTGCTGGAGGATTTGTCACCGATCATAGGGTGCGCCTGTCCACCGACTCGGTTGATCGACTGACCTTCATAAAAATGAATCAGTCTTGGATCACCACCAGCTACCAGACACCTGAAGCGGATATAACGGAATAATTTATAATGTCACATCCCTTCAAGACTGCCTATGCTGATGCTGAGTGACTGTCCTGTTATGTTCACTGACTATCCTCTTCCTCCTCCTCAATGATCCATGCCACCACACCAGTGCCTAAGGCACAATTTTTCAGCCCCTGTATAACAGGGGCGTGTAATTACAATTTTTTAAAAAGATGCTTCGCAACAGGTGTGACTGCTGTGCTCAGAGTACAGTATCTGTGAGGGGTTGCAGTGTTGTGGCACCAGCACCAGTGCCTAAGGCACAATTTTTCAGCCCCTGTTGGGGCGTGTAATTACAATTTTTAGGCAATGCTTTGCAACAGGTCTCATTGCTGTGCTCAGAGTACAGTATCTGTGAGGGGTTGCAGTGTTGTGGCACCAGCACCAGTGCCTAAGGCACAATTTTTCAGCCCCTGTATAACAGGGGCGTGTAATTACAATTTTTTAAAAAGATGCTTCGCAACAGGTGTGACTGCTGTGCTCCAAGTACAGTATCTGTGAGGGGTTGCAGTGTTGTGGCACCAGCACCAATGCCTAAGGCACAATTTTTCAGCCCCTGTTTAACAGGGGCGTGTAATTACAAATCTTGATCTAATAGTTCACAGCAGGGCCCATTCCTGCGCCCACCAAGAGTAACTATGAGGGCCTACAGTCTTGTGGCAACACCGTCCACCACCACCACCACCACCAAAGGCCCAATTTTTCTGCCCTGTTCAACAGGTGCATGCAATTACAAATCTTGATCTAATAACTCACAGCAGGGCCCATTCCTGCACCCACCAAGAGTAACTGTGAGGGCTTACAGTCTTGTGGCAACACCGTCCACCACCACCACCACCACCACCAAAGGCCCAATTTTTCTGCCCGGTTCAACAGGTGCATGCAAGTACAAATCTTGATCTATTAACTCACAGCAGGGCCCATTCCTGTGCCCACCAGTCTTGTGGCTACACCAACATCTAATAGGGCAAATTTCTGCAGAGTATATACGGCAGGCCCCTACTTTCAAACATCCAACTTACAAACGACTCCTACTTGCAAACGGCAAGAGAAAACAGGAAGTGAGAGGAAATCTACCCCTAGGAAGGAAAATTCTATCCTGTTAGATTTAATTTGGGAAAAAGGTATCTCCTCTCTACTGATGCTTTATCACCAATCCTTGTTTCAATTAAAACCCCACTTTTCCAAAAACATTTGTCATTGGGACGGAAAGTGAGGTGACATGTTCTGAACAGATGTGCAAAGACAGCAAATGTTACAGGGGTGATAACCCCTCCCTATGTTCTCCAAAAAGCTTAAAAATAGATTTTTTTGGGATGTAGCTACACTTCATAATGTACCTGTTCAGATTCTACTTAAGAACAAACCTACAGTCCATGTCTTGTTTGCACCACCTATATACTGCTGTTCAGAGTATATAGGGTTGTAGGTATAGGGTTTTATTTTGGGTGCGGGGTCCCCCTTAGTATCCATACAAGACCCAAAGGGGCTGGGGTGGGGGGGGGGGGGTGATGGGGTAGCCATGCCATTTTTCTCAAGGATTTTCAGCCATATGGCGGCCAGGACAAGACATGACATTAAAGCCGCAAGTGGTTTTAAATGGCTTCTTTTTTTCCTTTACAAATGTCATTTTGTGCAAGGACAGTTCTAAACACGGGAAACACATGCCACTTCACAGGCATACTTTAGACACCCCCCAGGTACCATATTTAAAGGAAAATTTCACTTTTTTTTTTTTCACTTTATGCATCATTAAAATGACTGCTCCCGAAAAAACTTTAGTTTTTAAAATTTCTTTTTGCATTGATATATGTCCCCTGGGGCAGGACCCGGGTCCCCAAACCTGTTTTATGACATTAACATGCATATTGGCCGTTGTAATTAGCAATTTTGATTTCGAACGTTCGCGTCCATTATAACGAATAGGGTTCGAAAATTCGCGCGAACTTTCGGTCCGTTCGAAGGTTCTGGTGCGAACCGAACCCGGGGGTGTTCGGCTCATCCCTAGGTACAGATAATTCTTCAATAATATGGGAACAGGGAACTCCTCCATAGTATGGGTGCAGGAAGCTCCTTCATACTATATGCATAGGGGGATCATCCACTTTGGGTACAGGGACACCTCTATACAATGGGTACAGATAATTCTTCAATTATATGGTACCAGAGGACTCCTCCATAGTATGGGTACAGGGAGCTCCTTCATACTATATGCATAGGGGGATCATCCACTTTGGGTACAGGGACACCTCTATACAATGGGTACAGATAATTCTTCAATTATATGGTACCAGAGGACTCCTCCATAGTATGGGTACAGGGAGCTCCTTCATACTATATGCATAGGGGGATCATCCACTTTGGGTACAGGGACACCTCTATACAATGGGTACAGATAATTCTTCAATTATATGGTACCAGAGGACTCCTCCATAGTATGGGTACATGGAGCTCCTTCATACTATATGCACAAGGCAATCATCCATTTTGGGTACAGGGAGCTCCTTCATACTATATGCACAGGGAGATACTCCATACTTTGGGTACAGGGCACACCTCCATACAATGGGTACAGACAATTCCTCCATAATATGGGAACAGGGGACTCCTGCATAGTATGGGTACAGAGAGCTACTTCATACTATATGCACAGGGGGATCCTCCATACTTTGGGTACAGGGCACTCCTCCATTCTATAGGTAAAGAGGTCTCCTCCATACTATAAGTACAGGGGACTTTTCCATACTATGGGTACAGGGGGATCTTTTCCATACTATGGGTACAAGCAGGGCCGGTGTTAGACTATTTTGCACCCTGGGCAAGACCAGCTAAATGCATCCCCCCCTCCAAAAAAGAAAAAAGAAAAGAAGACTTCAAAAGAAATTCAATAATTCTAGCACCAGAACTCCTGCACAACACCAAACTTATGACCTGTAGGGGCTTTACGTGTGTGTGGCAATGAAGAAGCGAAGAACTTCAGTACCCTATATTTTTTCATAGGCAATGCATCAGTTTAGTGTTATGTAGGGGTTCTGATGCCAGAATTATTGCTTCCACTCCAGTGTGTGCGGTGATAGATAACACGTGTAGGGCAATCGCTGGCACCAACGTGTGCATAGAGGGGCTCTAAAATGTTTTATGTTGTTTAATGATTAATATTATAATTATTATTATAATACAGGATTTATATAGCGCCAACAGTTTGCACAGAGCTTTACAATATAAAGTGAGACAATACAGCAACAATACAATTCGATACAAGAGCGTTAGGAGGGCCCTGTTCCTGCAAGCTTACAATCAAATAGGGAGGGGCTGGTGAAACACAAGGTAGTAACTGTGAGGGATGACCTGATGAGGGAAATAGAAGATTTGGTTATTAGCTGAAGGCAGGATAGGCCTCCCTGAAGAAATTAGTTTTCAGGGATCGCCTAAAAGTGGACAGAGTAGGAGATAACCGGACAGATTGGGGTAGTGAGTTCCAGAGGATGGGAGAGGCTCTGGAGAAGTCCTGGAGGTGAGCATGGGAGGAGGAGACAAGGGAGCTAGAGAGCAGGAGGTCTTGGGAAGAGCTGAGAGGACCGTTTGGGTGATATTTGGAGACAAGATTGGTGATGTAGCTCAGGGCAGAGTTGTAAATGGTATTGTTATTGAATTTTACTTGTTGGGCAATGTGAAGCCAGTGGAGGGATTGGCAGAGAGCGGTGGCGGACACTTAACAGTTGGTAAGGTGGATGAGTCTGGCAGCAACATTCATGATAGACTGAAGAGGGGATAGCTTGTGGAGAGATAGGCCAATGAAGAGGGAGTTACAATAGTCAAGGCGAGAGATAACGAGGGAGTGAATAAGTTGCTTATTGGTTTCAATGGTTCAAAATGGGCGTATTTTGGAGATTATGGAAGTGAAGTCTACAAGATTTGGACAGCGATTAGATTAGGGGCTGAAAGGACAGGTCAGAGTCCAGGATTACACCTAGTACCCTGGCATGAGGGGAGAGACTGGTGGTTGTATTATTGATCTTCTTGAAGGAGAAGTCAGGGGAGGGGCCTGGGCCGGAGGAAAAATGACGAGCTCAGTCTTAGAAAGGTTGAGTGGTGTGACATCCATGCTGATATGTCAGTTAAAACGTTTTAGTTTTATATTTTTACAATTTTTATTCTTTTCATTTTTTTTTTTTCTACATAACTTTTATTGCTATCACCCCCTATGTGATAGTATATACGAAAGGCACGGGGATCTCCTCCATACTATAACCTTTGATTATATTCATCCAAATGTGTAAAGAGCTCAGGATCGCCTGTAGCATGGCTGTGGATCCTCAGCAGTCCCTATGTAGAACTGTCATTATGGAGGATTGCCAGGCTGGTCCTCTTGCTGGAGATGAGGTAGTTCTGTTCAGGGAGAGAGGTTACCACCAGGCTCCATAAGACTGGCGTGCAGTCGGCTTCTCCTTTTAAGATTGCTGCTGCTGGAAGTGGGCGGATCCAGAGCGGATGGGGGGGGGGCAGTTAACCCTTCTCTGTACTAATCACAGTCCCTGTTGTTTAACATGAAGGACAGACGTTACTTTATTTCTCATTTTTATAGATCTCTCTATTGTCGTGTGTTAACCCTGGATTATTATTTTTGGGGTGCGCAATGTCATATCAGATTTATAAAATTCTCTTTATAGAGAGAGGAGTACTAAGGACACTGAGGGGGTTATTTACTAAAAGCAAACCCACTTTGCACTATAAGTGCAAACTACAAGTGCAAAGTGCACTTGAAATTGCACTGAAAGTGCACTTGGAAGTGCAGTCACTAAAAATCTGAGGGGTAGATCTGAAACGTGGGGAAGCTCTACTGATTTTATCATTCAATCATGTGTAGGCTAAAATGCTGTTTTTTATTTTCTCATATCTACAACAACTGCACTTCCAAGTCCACTTTCAGTGCAATTTCAAGTGCACTTTGCACTTGTAGTTTGCACTTGTAGTGCAAAGTGGATTTGCCTTTAGTAAATAACCCCCTGAGAGTTGGGCTATAACACCATGTTAGGTGCTGGACTTTGAAATGGAATCTGGCTGCTCAGGGCCTATTTACATTGTTGTGTTAATGCACATGCGTTGCGTTAAGCCAGCTTATTAAAATGAATGGGTTGCCAATGCACCCTGACATGGCACAAATTGGCCCTTTTTATGTAATTCAGCATTGCAATGTACCGCGACATAGAAGCATTGGGGGTTATTTACTAAAGGCAAATCCACTTTGCATGACAAGTGCAAACTACAAGTGCAAAGTGGATTTGCCTTTCGTAAATAACCCCCACTGCCTCAAAAGGAATGGCGCTGCAATGCATCTAACATGCAAGGATTGGTTTACACTTGCATGTCTGCATTTTCATGTGCTCTCATTGAAGTCTGTGAGCCAAAAATGCACCAAAGGAAGCGCCAGCACCTTTTTCCAAGTTGCACAGAAGGGTGTTGCATAAGTATGAATGGGCTACATACATAGTCACACGCTTGAGAATAAAAGGGGGAATTAAATGGGGACTGCTGCGCTTACCTGCGATGTTCATGCAGTAACTGATTTTACTCTCTTGTTTAGGCTGGCTGGTGAAAAAAAATGGAAGCCCCCAAAAAACTTCCTTTCACCTACGGATCACGCAGAGCTAGAAAAAGAAGGCCAATGGAATCCCCTTAGAATCCCATACAAAATACAGGACAGAGTGAGTATCTATTCACATACATACAGAACCATTATCTCATCACTTCACTGCATACAGGAGAGTTAAAGCGGTATTAAACACAAAAGCAAACATTTATTATATTGCAGCTTAGTTTCCATTATTATGCATTCAATATTCTATTTTCATCTGGTGATCCAGCCAGCAAGTCTGTTGTTTTTCAAAAGCACAAGCTCTCCAGCAGAATGTAACAGTTTACAACAATGAGACAAAACATTTAACACTGACAGGGGTGATTAAAATGATCAGAGTTTATTTATTTAATGTAAAAGCTTTATCCCAAAAGGAAAAAAACAGTTTGCTGTAACCTAACACCCCTTTTACACTGGAGGCGTTTTTCAGGCGCTTTAAACCCTAAGAAATAAAACGAAGGCAGCCACCATATCTAATGATCGGTAAGCTGCAATATAATACATTTTTGCTTTTGTGTGTAATACCACTTTAATTGAAATCTGGACAGGTCATTTTTTTTTTAAATTAAAGCAGGGCTCCACCCTACAGGGGAACTTCCGCTCATCGGATTCCTCCCCCCCTCCGGTGTCACATTTGGCACCTTTCAGGGGAGGGGGGTGCAGATACCTGTCTAAGCCAGGTATTTGCACCCACTTCTGGGCATACACTCTGTGGGAAACTGCGGGTAGTTCGTCAGTTCCCGTCCCCCGTTGTGTTCTGGGAAACATTCGGCTCCCAGAACACAGAGGGGACCAGTGAGGACGGCGCAGCGCGACTCGCGCATGCGCAGTAGGGAATCGGGCAGTGAAGCCGCAACGCTTCACTTCCTGATTCCCTCACCGATGATGGCGGTGGGGGCAGCAGATAGACGAGCGATTGCTCGTTTTCTGCTGCTGACGTCGCTGGACTCCAGGACAGGTAAGTGTCCATTTATTAAAAGTCAGCAGCTGCAGTATTTGTAGCTGCTGGCTTTTAATATTTTTTTTACAGTGGAGCTCCACTTTAAGCCAAAAAGGCTGTCAGATTCCTCCAGCCACCTTGTTTGAGGAGTCCCCCCCCCCCCCCCCCGCTAGGACATTGTATTCTGACAGTGGGACTCTCTACTGTCAGAATACACTGGTGAGTGGCTGCAGCCGGTGATTGACAGAATTTGATTTCACGTTTGTTGATCAGCGCCTGCAGCCGCTGATCAGTGTATTCTGACAGCAGAGAGGCCCACTGTCAGAATACAATATATTGGCAAAAAAATGAACCACCTGTGGCTAGCTTTTGAAATAAAAACTGTCAGATGAAAAAACACAACTGCAGTGCGGCGATCGTTGGTGCGGTGTGTCGCTCTGACATGCCGCATCTCTGATCTTGGTAAAGAGTCTATGATGTAGGCTCTTTACCATGTGATCAGCTGGGTCCAATAACAGTTGATCACATCGTAAGCAGGAAGTTTTGGTTATCGGCTTTCCTCTATTAGTGCTTGACAGGTCTGCTCGGATAATCAGTGCATTGATTATCAGTGCAGGCCCTTCAGGGATGCCCACCAGTGATACCCAGCAGTGCCCACCTATAATGCCAATCAGTGCCACCCATCAGTGCTGCATATTAGTGCCCATCAGTGCTGCATATTAGTGCTGCCCATCAGTGCCGTCTCATCGTCAGTTCAATTTTATAACAGAAACAAGGTCTTTTTTTTAATTTGTAGCACAAAAAATAAAAAAAACAGTGGTGATCAAATAACATCAAAAGAAAGCTTTACTTGTGTGAACAAAATGATAAAAAATTCATATACGGAAAAGTGTTGTATAACCGCACAATTATCATCCAAAGTGTGACAGCGCTGAAAGCTGAAAATTTGCCTGGGCAGGAAGAGGGTAAACATGCCTGGTATTGAAGTGGTTAATTAAGCTGACAAAAACCTGGAAGTTGCTTGGTTTCTATGCAGAGCCGCACCAGATTTTGCACTTTTCAGTTTTAGTAAATCACCCCCACAGTGTTGCAATGCATTACACTGTTTACAAGGCAAACAATGCAATGCAACAGCACAGCTCCCTTCACAGTGTGGTATAATGTGGCTGCCGGTGTGAATGAGCCCTTAGTTTTCATTGTTACACATATATATATAGATATGCACAATAATGCCTTCCCCAGTGTGACCTAGTATATATATAGGTCTTCTGGCACGAGTACACCAGGGGGTGCAAGAATGAGGGGTTCAGGGAATTCTCTCCAGGTTATGTTACATTTAGCAGTAATTTGTAATGTGAAAAATGACATGGGCCATGCACTTTAGCGCATAATTCAGGACATACACTGATCACAATTCAGTCCGTTTCTGATGAACAGGATGAAATTTGAGCGATAGGTGGCTCTGACGGCCTTTTACAACTCAAAATCCTTCCATCTGAAAGTCGGAGAAGCTAGGTTAATAATTCTCGACCAAAAAGTCCACAACCAGAGTTACCTATCAGAATACAATACAGCTAAAGCGCCTGTAAAGCGCCTCAGTGTGAAAGGGGTCTTAAAGTAAAACTATAGGCAAAACGTTTTTTTTTTCATTTTGGATATAGAGTAAGGGAGGGTTGTAACCTCTGTAAGGTTTATTATTTCCATCTTTGCCCCATTGGGGAGATTTACCTTCACTTCCTGTCCTATAGCCAAACAGGAAGTGAGAGGAAATCCCTGCAAATTAAGGGAATCTCTTGGGGATCCCAGATCACAGAACCAGTGTCTCCATCTATTACTTTTCTGGGGGCAACCCGAAATTTGGGATTTTCTTTTACTTTTAATGGTAAACAGGACAATAGAGAGGGCGTATCTCCCTAATGAGGACAAAGATAGCAATACAAACTGTCAGATGTTTTCTAGGCACTACATTCTTTCCCTGCCATACTGGCCAGATAAACTGACAGGGGGACCCAGAAGTGACGTCTTACACATCGCCTCTGGGTCAGCAACAAGAAGGGGAGGAGAGCGGATGTGTTTTCTCCATCCCTACCCGGTGGCGACATGCAATACCGATCCCGCAGATATATGGCATGGGGGTGTGTGGAAGCAATCGAACGGTAGGGCAGCTGCCTGAATGCTTCCACCTGACAGCCAGGAGTTGGCGTGTCAAATATACACAGGCTGCAGCCACCAGGAGTGTGTAAGACATTTGTGTGACTTGTCATGGGGCTATGGAGAGTCGCATGACAAGTTTGCAGCCTATGTATTTCAATGGCAGACATTCAAATCTCTGCGACTTCAAAAAGGATCCTGCACTACTTTGTAGTGAATTTCATGCAACTTGAGTGCCATAGACCGCAATGTAAAATATCAATAGTGGGCGGGGGCGTACCCATGCCGTGGCTGCAAAGCGTTGGCATTTGCAGTTATATCCACTATCACTTTTGGTGGGTGTAATGGCTGCATGTGGATTGCTCTTCAGAGACCAAAGCTAGTATGGAGTCCTGATGTATAGGCTGATGCATGACAACACACCTGTCTAACACTAAAAAGATAAAAAAAACACCAAACATAGATGTATATGGGCCCTCTTGTTTTTTTTACTTTTATATCAGTTACTGTATTTTAAAATGGGATTCATATGAGGCGTTTTTATTAAAATAAATAACTCCATATAGTGGTTTCCAGGCAGGCAGTGGGAGATGTAATGGTTAATGCAGTGATTATACACAGTAGTGAGGCGAGGACTGCTTTACTCCATTGCTGTGAATTGTCCTCCCCTCAGCTCTCCTCACACACAGCCCTCCCAGCACGTGCACCATGCATGCCTCGCGCGGCCCGAACCTCAACCAAACTGAGGCGGAGAAGGGCGGGAAAACAACATCCCAGCCGTCACTGGTAAACCCGCCCCCCTCCTCCCTTTACACATTCCACGCCCACTCCAAAACATCCCGCCCCCTTCCGTGTCCACGATCAAATTGCGTGCACGAAGCTAACTGCAGTTCCAACGAGGCGGCCGCTGGGAGCGCTGTGGTTAGCGGCTGACGCTGGTGACATCGGCGCGCATGCGCCCTGGTCACCTTCCCCCTCTGGGCTTTTTCCTCGTTGTGATCCTGCCCTGGCTGCCTGTCCGGGCGCACCGACCCAGGCGGACATGAGACGGCTCCGGTGCCCGTAATGCGGGTGTGTGTAGGCTGGGCCGGCGCTGGGGAGCCGAGCCTCAGGAGAGTAACCGCTACGTGTGTTCGCTGTCCTGTAGATGGTGTACGAAGAAGTGGACGAGGAGCTGACGACTAGTATGAAGGAGATGATCGGAGGCTGCTGCGTGTGCTCGGACGAGAGGGGCTGGGCCGAAAACCCGCTGGTCTACTGCGACGGGCATGGCTGCAATGTGGCGGTGCATCAAGGTAACCCTCGGGGGGAGGGGCGGAGGGGGCGGGGCCGGGCAGGCCGGAGGGGGAGGGGCTGGCATGCTGGGAGTACACTGGGCAGTGGAAGGTCAGCTGGTCACCATGGAGACCACCCCCCATTCACCTGGTCACCATGGAAACCCCCATACACCTGGTCACCATGGAACCCCCCCCCCCCCATACACCTGGTCACCATGGAAACCCCCCCCATACACCTGGTCACCATGGGAACCCCCCCATACACCTGGTCACCATGGGAACCCCCCCCATACACCTGGTCACCATTGGAACCCCCCCCATACACCTGGTCACCATTGGAACCCCCCCATACACCTGGTCACCATGGGAACCCCCCCATACACCTGGTCACCATGGAACCCCCCCCATACACCTGGTCACCATGGAACCCCCCCATACACCTGGTCACCATGGAACCCCCCCCCATACACCTGGTCACCATGGAACCCCCCCCATACACCTGGTCACCATGGAACCCCCCCCATACACCTGGTCACCATGGAACCCCCCCCCCATACACCTGGTCACCATGGAACCCCCCCCCCATACACCTGGTCACCATGGAACCCCCCCCCCCATACACCTGGTCACCATGGAACCCCCCCCCATACACCTGGTCACCATGGAAACCCCCCCCATACACCTGGTCACCATGGAAACCCCCCCCATACACCTGGTCACCATGGAAACCCCCCCATACACCTGGTCACCATGGAAACCCCCCCCCCCATACACCTGGTCACCATGGAAACCCCCCCCCATACACCTGGTCACCATGGAAACCCCCCCCCATACACCTGGTCACCATGGAGCCCCCCCCATACACCTGGTCACCATGGAGCCCCCCCCCATACACCTGGTCACCATGGAGCCCCCCCCCATACACCTGGTCACCATGGAGCCCCCCCCCATACACCTGGTCACCATGGAGCCCCCCCCCATACACCTGGTCACCATGGAGCCCCCCCCCATACACCTGGTCACCATGGAGACCCCCCCCCATACACCTGGTCACCGTGGAGACCCCCCCCCCCCTTCCATTGACCTGGTCACCGTGGAGACCCCCCCCCCCCTTCCATTGACCTGGTCACCGTGGAGACCCCCCCCCCCCTTCCATTGACCTGGTCACCGTGGAGACCCCCCCCCCCCCTTCCATTGACCTGGTCACCGTGGAGACCCCCCCCCCTTCCATTGACCTGGTCACCGTGGAGACCCCCCCCCTTCCATTGACCTGGTCACCGTGGAGACCCCCCCCCCTTCCATTGACCTGGTCACCGTGGAGACCCCCCCCCTTCCATTGACCTGGTCACCGTGGAGACCCCCCCCTTCCATTGACCTGGTCACCGTGGAGACCCCCCCTATATACCTGGTCACCATGGAGACCCCCCCTATATACCTGGTCACCATGGAGACCCCCCCTATATACCTGGTCACCATGGAGACCCCCCCTATATACCTGGTCACCATGGAGACCCCCCCTATATACCTGGTCACCATGGAGACCCCCCCTATATATCTGGTCACCATGGAGTCCCCCCTATATACCTGGTCACCATGCAGACCCCCCCCCATACGCCTTGAAGGATGGCAGAGATAACAATCAGCAGATATTCCTGAGGGGGGAGGGGAATGTGTATGCTCGGTCAGTCTTTTCATGCTGTGTATACAGACACCCTGCCGGGCCTCATTCACATCACTGCGTCCCGCTAAAATGCGCAGCAGCATAGGGCAGCCTATTGGCTGGAATGGTATGCCCAACGTGCGCGCCAGTCGGTAATCCTTTGTTTTAGGGCCCAATTACACCACGTGCCGTGCTTTATTTCTACATCAAAAACGCATGGAAAGTAGGTTCTATGGGTTCCAATAGTATAGTTCACACCAGCACAGTGCATTCCAGTGCTATTCCATCCCACAACAACAACAATAAAAAGTTTCATTTTTACCTGCACAGAACTGTACTGTACTGCGGTAAAAAACATAAAGGGCCAGTTCGCACCAAAAAGGCATGGATGGTAGGTTATATGGGTTTTGTGGCATAGTTAACACCATTGCGGTCAGTTCCAGGAAAAAAAAAGTAGAACATGCAGCATGTAAAACTAATAAAAAAAATGCATCTGGAATTCATAAAAAATGCACTAAAAACATGTCAAAAATGCACATGTACAAAAGCATCCGGAACACATCCGGACTGCATTTTTCTATGGTGTGAACTGGCCCAAAAAATCCATCAAAAAGCGCACTGGACCCCAATACAGTGTAATTCACCCCCCCCCCCCAAAAAAAAATAGTGGTGCGGCAAAATTAAAATTCCTGTGCAGAAACATAAAATTCAGGATTTACTTGGCTGAAACCGAAATTTAAGTTGTTTTTTTTTTTAACCCCTTGGTGCTGGCTCCCACTGGCACTATAAGGGGTTTAGAATGCCAGGAGGCGGGGCAAGGCTTGTGACTGCCATGACTGGCTGTCACGGCGGTCACATGATTGGAAAACTCCCAACAGCAATCGGGAGCTTTCCGTGAGCGCGCAGGCCACTTGCTCTCGGCACGGCTCTATTGGCGCTATTTGCAAGCAAATATGTGGCTACTCAGCCCCAAGTTCTGGCTGCTAAGAGGCCAAATATTTCCGTGCACTTGACACAGAGAGAGAGAGAGAGAGAGAGAGAGAGAGAGAGAGAGAGAGAGAGAGAGAGTTTTTCTGAAAATGCCCCCCTCGGCTTATACTCGAGTCACCTTTTTGCGCCTGATCTCCCGGACTTTGGGGACCCGGTACCGGCCGGCCGTAGGTCCCCCGGACCCCAAACTTGGCACACATGTAGCCCCACTCTTCCTCTACAAGTGTGCAAAGTTTGTTGTCCGGGGGACCTATGGCCGGGGAGCACCGATTTTTCGAAGTCGGGCACCCCTTCCATAGACTCCCACCCATGTTAAACGGTCATTTATCCGGTGACTTTGGGGACCCGGTACCGGACGGTCGTAGGTCCTCTGGACCCGAAACTTGGCACACATATAGCCCCATTTCTCCTCTATAGGTGTGCAAAGTTTATCTGGGGGACCTACGGCCGGGGAGCACCAATTTTTCAAAGCCGGGCACCCCTTCCATAAACTCCCATGTTAAACGTCAGTCTAGGCATGGGCACAGTGAGGCATGCACATTGGCACAGTGAGGCATGGAGATGGACACCCTAGGCTTATACTCGAGTCAATACGTTTTTCGTGGTAAAATTAGGTGCCTCGGCTTATACTCGAGTATATACGATATATAATCTTGATCTATCTCTCTTTTTAATTATAATCACAAATTTAAATGAATATGAAGTTATCGGCATCTTTAGTGCAAGAAAAGCTCAAGAAAAATGCATCCCTTTTAATTCTATGTATGTGTTCACACTGGTCTGTTGCGCTTCCGGAAGTTGTGGTGTTAAAAATCTTGCTTTTGCCGCATTTTTGGTCAGTAAAAAAAAAGCGCACCTCCCCATTGAAAATGCAGCAAGTACGCAACCGAGTTGCGGTTTTGATGCAGTTTTTAAATCGCATGACCAACACACAATAAGCACAGTAAAGTCGTTGCAAAATCGGATGCTTTTTTAGTGCCATTATCCGCACCCTTTTTCTATCGGCAAAACGCCGATAACCCTATTTTTGGCCAATAATTTTTGGAGGCTGAAATTTTGGTGCATCATAAAAATCTGAAATGCATTAAAAACTCGGTGCGTTTTTTGATGAGGTTTTTAAATCACACGACCTGCGAAAAACACACCAAAAGCACTGTAAAATCTTTGCAAAATCGCACGCGTTTTCAGCACCATTATCTACACTTTTTTATATATATATATATATATATATATATATATATATATATATATATATATATTCAGCAGATCGCAGATGACCCTCCTTTTTTTTTTTTTGGGCGACATTTTGGTGCATCACTAAGAAAAAAAACCCATCTGGAATGCTTCTAGAAACGCATCAAAAACGCACATGCAGAAACGTATCAGGAACAGATCTGGAGGATTTTGTGGTGTGAACGGGCACTGAAGTCCCTTGATTTCAAAGCCGCATGTCAGTGCAGCTTTGACGACATCTGTTCTGCTTCATGCACAGATGTCTATTTAAGTCGCACCCATGTATTACTTTTTCAAATAGATGAGGCACCACAAAGTCGGCAAAGTCAGCATTGCACCAATTTGAACAGTGCGATTGCGGGCAATACTGAATCGCACCACAAAGTATCGGGTTTGGTATCGGGAGCATTTTCACAAGTACGACTACTCGTGAAAATTCTCTGTATTTGGACCGATACCGATATCCCCAGTATATACATTGCTATTTTGGTCCAAGCTGGATCAATGTAACTATGTGTAAAATAGTAAAATATTCAGACCTGGAATTCTTCTTTTAACAACTTAAGGACTGAAAGGATTTACCCCCCCCCTTAATGACCAGGCCATTTTTTGCGATTCGGCACTGCGTTGCTTTAACTGACAATTGCGCAGTCGTGCGACGTGGTACTAGGGCTGGGAAAAAAAATCGATTTTAATCTTGAATAAAGTTTTGAGCTCAAATCGATTCAGATTTGAAGAAAATCGTTTTTTTTTTTTTTTTTTCTTCCCTTCAAAGTTTCCGTAGCAGGACTGCAGGGGGCGTATCCGGAATGGCACTGGGCAGCGTTACCCCAATTACATCTACTCGCTGCAGCCGCCGTCTACCTACCTGATCAGCGAGTCATGCAGACAGACGGCGGCCATTGCAGTGTTCAAAAGCCGCGCCTCCCGAGTCCTCGTCGTCTGTGATAGGCGGAACACTCAATTTCACAGCAGGCAGTATTCAGCCTATCACGGACATCCTCTCATCCTCGTCTGTGTTATGAGGATGACCATGATAGGCGGAACACTGAATGCTGGGAAATTGCGTGTTCCGCCTATCACAGACGAGGAGGAGGCGCAGCTTTTGAATACTGGAATGGCCACCGGTGTAGCAGTAAAATCCGTATACCATGAAAATCTGCGTCAGGTACGGGCACAGTGATTGAAGCACGGGCACAGTGAGACACGGGCACAGTGAGACACGGGCACAGTGAGACACGGGCACAGTTCAATTCAACTAAGAGTAACCTCAGGATTTTTTGTTGTTTTATTAGCTAAATCCAAATACAGTATTAATAATTTGGATGTTTAACAATCTTTGTTGCACACTGCAAAAAACAACAAAAGGTCACAAGCGCTAAATTGGTGGATAAAGAAAAAATATAATGGATGATAATAATAAGAAAAAAATCCCAAATATTTTGGGAAGTACAAAGTATCCAAAAGGGGGAAAAAAAACAGGATCCAGCGCAGCAAGAAAAAATCCGTACCCAGAAGTACAAAATACACAACATGCACACAATATAATCCAGCGCTCATGGAACATACATTATTAACTATTGAAAACTCTTGAAGAATTAATAAAAAAGCTTAGTCCATTTATTAATCACATAAAGAGAGGGATCCAATCCCAAATGTGCAGAGGGCAAATGAATCTTAACTCTCCAGTTGCCAGTGGTGACAAACTTGTTAAACTTGCAGTGACATCTGTGGAGCAAGGAGGGGTTAAAAAAGTCAAAACAAAGCCTGTGGCATGATCTCAGTGTGAGCGCAGTACCTTGAATGATGGACAACAGGCAGACCAGCGTGTGGAGGGCCCTCCAACCCAAAAGGATGCAGAGCCAGGATCGCAGCAAGGCTGGGACAGAAGGAATCACACACAGAGTTTCAAGAGTTTTCAATAGTTAATAATGTATGTTCCATGAGCGCTGGAATATATTGTGTGTTTGTTGCACACTGACTTTGCAGTTAGAGAAAGGGTTTGCCTTTGCAATTTTGTTTGTTGTTTGTTGTTTGTTGATGCACTTTAACCACTTAACGACCGCCCACTGTAAATATACGTCAGCAGAATGGCACCGACAGGCAGAATCACGTATATGTACGTGATTGCCTTTGTATAGTTGGGGGGTCCGATCGGACCCCCCTTCTTTACAGTGGGTGGTCGTTTTACCTTCGGGAGCGATCCGGCATGAGGGGACGGCCGTTCGATTCCGGCCACCCCCTCTCGATCGCTCCCGGCGAATGAGAGAGCTTCCCCTGCCTGCCAGGAAGGAGGAAGTGATGTCATCTCTCCTGGGGCGCTCACATATACCGAGCGCCGTACAGGAGAAGATGCAGGTTAGTACACAAAACAGCACACTGACACCAGGACACATAGGCACATAAATCGCCCCCCCAGACACCCCCAGATCACCCCCCAGCCCCCAGTCACAGTGTCACTGATTGCAGTGACCATTTATTTAGTGATCACTGCAATCAGTGACATTTGTGACTGTAAAAGTGTCACTACATTTAGTTTTAGGTCCAGTGTAGCCCCCTAACCCCCTGATCACCCCCCAGATAACCCTTTCACCCCCTATCACCACTGTCACTAAGTTATAATTTTTCTGATCGATGTCTTAGCGTCAGCGATGCTGATCAGTAGCCAGTAATTTTTTTTAGGTTCGCCGCAGGTTTTTATAGAGTCGGGTACCCCCATATATTACCTAATAAAGGTTTTAACCCCCTAATTGCCCCTAGTTAACCCTTTCACCCCCTATCACCACTGTCACTAAGCGATAAGGTTTAACCCCCTTGATCACCCCCCAGGTAACCCTTTCTCCCCCTAGCACCGCCGTGGCTATGCGATCATTTTTCTGATCGATGTCTTAGCGTCGGTGATGCTGATCGGTAGCCAGTAATTTTTTTTTTAGGTTCGCTGCAGGTTTTTATAGCGTCAGGTACCCCCATATATTACCTAATAATAAAGGTTTTAACCCCCTAATTGCCCCTAGTTAACCCTTTCACCAGTGATCATCATATAAGTGTTACGGGTGATGCTGGTTAGTTAGTTTGCTTTTTATAGTGTCAGGGCACCCGCCGTATATAACCCAATAAAGGTTTAACCCCCTGATCGCCCGGCGGGTGATATCAGTTAGGTTTTAGCGTCAGAGAGGATCTGCGTCACACCCCAGGCAGCGTCAGGTTAGTGCCAGTAGTGCTAACACCCACACGTGAAGCATACACCCCCCTTAGTGGTATAGTATCTGATCAGCTCAATATCTGATCTGATCAGATCTATACTAGCGTCCCCAGCAGTTTAGGGTTCCCAAAAACGCAGTGTTAGTGGGATCAGCCCAGATACCTGCTAGCACCTGCGTTTTGCCCCTCCGTCCAGCCCAGGCCACCCAAGTGCAGTATCGATCGATCACTGTCACTTACAAAACACAACACACATAACTGCAGCGTTCGCAGAGACAGGCCTGATCCCTGCGACTCCAGTGCTGTAGGAGGTAATTTCACCACCACAGTTAAAAAAAAAAAGCATATATGCCGAAGCATTGGGGCAGCAGGGGCGGAGGAGCGATTTTGCTCCTAATGCCGCGTATATACGGTCGAAATTCCGACGGAGGCTTGCCCGTGGAAAAGTCTGACCATGTGTACGCGGCATAACTTTTGCGAGAAGATGCCCCCATGCTTCGGCATATATAAATGGTGCATGTATGCCCATCATTAGAAGTGGGTGGATGAAGGGCGGTATTCTAATGGTGGGCATACCCACCGATCAATCTTTTTTTTTCGTTCAGCCAACAGGCTGCATGAAAAAAAAGATTACAATACATGTCCAACAAGGACCAGCAACGTACTGGTATGTTGCTGGACTTTGAATGTTTATACCAGATTGATGCCTGCGGGTTTAGGTATCATCTTGGTATCATTCTTTTCAGCCAGCGGCCGGCTTTCATGTAAAAGCAATCCTAGTGGCTAATTAGCCTCTGGACTGCTTTTACAAGCAGTGGGAGGGAATGTCCCCCCCCCGGATATAAAAAGCGCCATTGGGAAATTGGGAAAGCATTTTATCACACCGATCTTGGTGTGGTCAGATGCTTTGAGGGCAGAGGAAAGATCTAGGGTCCAATAGACCCCATTTTTTTCAAAAAAGAGTACCTGTCATTACCTATTGCTATCATAGGGGATATTTACATTCCCTGAGATAACAATAAAAGTGATAAAAATAAATAAATATTGAAGCAACAGTTTAAAAATAAAATAAAAAAGCAAAATTAATAATAAAAAAAAACAAAAAAAAAACACCCCTGTCCTGCCCTGCTCTTGCCCAATGGCGAACGCAAGCGTCGGTCTGGCGTCATATGTAAACAGCAATTGCACCATGCATGTGAGGTATCACCGCGAAGGTCAGATCGAGGGCAGTAATTTTAGCAGTAGACCTCCTCTGTAAATCTAACGGGGTAACCTGTAAATGCTTTTAAAGGCTTTTAAAAATGTATGTAGTTTGTCGCCAATGCGCGTTTGTGCGAAATTTTAAAGCATGTCGTGTTTGGTATCTATGTACTCGGCCTAAGATCATCTTTTTTATTTCATCAAACATTTGGGCAATACAGTGTGTTTTAGTGCATTAAAATTAAAAAAAGTGTATTTTTTCCCAAAAAAATGCGTTTGAAAAATCGCTGCGCAAATACTGTGTAAAAAAAAAAATGCAACACCCACCATTTTATTCTGTAGGGCCTTTGCTTTAAAAATATATATAATGTTTGGGGGTTCAACATAATTTTCTTGCAAAAAAAAATATGTTTTCATGTAAACAAAAAGTGTCAAAAAGGGCTTTGTCTTCAAGTGGTTAGAAGAGTGGATGTAAGCTTCCTAATGTTGTGTATAAAATGCCAGAACAGTTCAAAACCCCCCCCAAATGACCCCATTTTGGAAAGTAGACACCCCAAGCTATATACTGAGAGGCATGTCGAGTCCATGGAATATTTTATATGTTGACACAAGTTGCGGAAAAAATACAATTTTTTTTTTTTTTTTTTTTTTTTGATCAAAGTTGTCACTAAATGATATATTGCTCAAACATGCCATGGGCATATGTGGAATTACACCCCAAAATACATTCTGTTGCTTCTCCTGAGTACGGGGATACCACATGTGTGAGACTTTTTGGGAGCCTAGCCGCGTACGGGACCCCAAAAACCAAGCACCGCCTTCAGGATTTCTAAGGGTGTCAATTTTTGATTTCACTTCTCACTGCCTATCACAGTTTCGGAGGCCATGGAATGCCCAGATGGCACAAACCCCCCCCAAATGACCCCATTTTGGAAAGTAGACACCCCAAGCTATTTGCTGAGAGGTATTGTGAGTATTTTGCAGATCTCGCTTTTTGTCACAAAGTTTTGAAAATTGAAAAAAAAAAGAAAAAAAAAAAAATGTTCTTTCTTCATTTTCAAAAACAAATGAGAGCTGTAAAATACTCACCATGCCTCTCAGCAAACAGCTTGGGGTGTCTACTTTCCAAAATGGGGTCATTTGGGGAGGTTTGTGCTATTTTGGCATTTTATGGCCTTCAAAACTGTGATAGGCAATGAGGAGTGAAATCAAAAATTTGCGCCCTTAGAAATCCTGGAGGCGGTGCTTGGTTTCCGGGGTCCCGTACGTGGCTAGGCTCCTAAAAAGTCCCACACATGTGGTATCCCCGTACTCAGAAGAAGCAGCAGAATGTATTTTGGGGTGCAATTCCACATATAATCATGGCATGTGTGAGCAATATATCATTTAGTGACAACTTTTTGTAATTTTTTTTTTTTGTTGTCATTATTCAATCACTTGGGACAAAAAAAAAATATTCAATGGGCTCAACAGGCCTCTCAGCAATTTCCTTGGGGTGTCTACTTTCTAAAATGGGGTCATTTGGGGGGGTTTTGTGCTATTTTGGCATTTTATGGCCTTCAAAACTGTGATAGGTAGTGAGGAGTGAAATCAAAAATTTGCGCCCTTAGAAATCCTGAAGGCGGTGCTTGGTTTCCGGGGTCCCGTACGTGGCTAGGCTCCTAAAAAGTCCCACACATGTGGTATCCCCGTACTCAGAAGAAGCAGCAGAATGTATTTTGGGGTGCAATTCCACATATAATCATGGCATGTGTGAGCAATATATCATTTAGTGACAACTTTTTGTAATTTTTTTTTTTTGTTGTCATTATTCAATCACTTGGGACAAAAAAAAAATATTCAATGGGCTCAACAGGCCTCTCAGCAATTTCCTTGGGGTGTCTACTTTCTAAAATGGGGTCATTTGGGGGGGGTTTTGTACTGCCCTGTCATTTTAGCACCTCAAGAAATGAGATAGGCAGTCATAAATTAAAAGCTGTGTAAATTCCAGAAAATGTACCCTAGTTTGTAAACGCTATAACTTTTGCGCAAACCGATAAATATATGCTTATTGACATTTTTTTTTACTAAAGACATGTGGCTGAATACATTTTGGCCTAAATGTATGACTAAAATTGAGTTTATTCGATTTTTCTTATAACAAAAAGTAGAAAATATAATTTTTTTTTCAAAATTTTCGGTCTTTTTCCGTTTATATCGCAAAAAATAAAAATCGCAGAGGCAATCAAATACCATTTAAAAGAAAGCTCTATTTGTGGGAAGAAAAGGACGCAAATTTCGTTTGGGTACAACATTGCATGTCCACACAATTTACAGTTAAAGCAGCGCAGTGCAAAATTCTGAATTCACCTCTGGTCCTTTAGCTACCAAATGGTCCGGGGCTTAAGTGGTTAATTAATATAATTAAAAAAAAAATCGAATCGTAAATCGAGTTTTTTATAAAAAAATCACAGATTTTTTTGGGGGGGAAAATCGCCCAGCCCTACGTGGTACCCAAACAAGATTTATGTCCTTTTTTTTTTTTTTTTTCCCACAAACACAGCTTTCCTTTGGTGGTATTTGATGACCTCTGCGTTTTTTTTTTTTTTTTTTTTTTTTTTTGCGCTATAAACAAAAAAACACTGTCAATTTTGAAAAACAAACTATATTTTCTACTTTTTGCTATAATAAATTTCCAAAAAAAGTAAAAAAAATAATTTCTCTTTTTATCCATGGATGGACACAGCTCCTTAATTCTTGACAGTTGGGTTATGTTCCTGTTCATAGGAGAGGACTAGGCAGAACATGTTAGTTATCTTAAAACATGTAACTTTTTAACAGAGTTACCGCCAGGGGGCGGTCCCTCCGTACATAGCCCTCCTACCTGCAGTCGGCAGCCTCAGTTTTTTTCTGCCTAGCAGAGGAGATGGACGTGGCTCCCTTTTGGGCCCTGAGTCCCGAAGAAATTTTTATTTTATTTTATCTTATTTTATTTTTAAAATCGTCTATCAACTGCCGGCTGGGCATTACAGGCAGGATATTATAGATCCTTGTAGTCCCCCCAGTCCGGCCATCGAGTGTGTTACAGTCCCTTGCAAATAGGCGTTTAAAAAAAAAAAGAATTTCTGTATCAGTTTAGGCCAATATGTATTCTTTTACATATTTTTGGTAAAAAAAAAAAATGCAATAAGTCTATATTGATTGGTTTGTGCAAAAGTTATAGCGTCTACAAAATAGTGGATAGATTTATGGCATTTTTATTTTTTACTAGTAGTGGGAGCGATCTTTGATTTAAGCGGGACTGTGACATTTTGCCAGACAGAGGACACTTTTGACACTTTTTTGGGACCATTGACATTTATACAGTGATTAGTGCTATAAAAATGCACTGATTACTGTGTAAATGTGACTGGCAGGGAAGGGGTTAACACTAGGGGGCGATCAAGGGGTTAAATGTGTTCCCTGGGAGGTGTTTCTAATGGGGGGAACTGACTGGAGGAGGAGAGAGATCACTAGGAGCAGACAAACTCTCTGTACTCCCCTGACAGAAAGGGGATCTGTTTGTGGTCTGGCTCTGTGGAGCGATCACGGGTGGCCGTCGGGCATCGGCCACGGACGCCCACTGGTATCTTGCATGAAGCGACAGCGATTCGCGCAATAGAGCCAACCTGCCGCGGTATAACTGTGGTTAAAAAGATCCTAAATTGGAAGTTCAGAGGACACCAGAGGTCATCTCTATGGTGGAGTCAGCAGGGCCACCCATAACTTGAAGTTTGGTTTCTCCAAAGGAAGTTGGGCTGTGTATTGTCAGCTTTAGGCTGAATTGTCACTTCCGCCTAAAAGCTTTAAAGGGACAATTTTATTTTTTATTTTTTGTAAATGTCTTTTTGATTCCAGATCTTGCAATAAAGAGAACTTTTCATGCTTATTTCTATTACAAGGGATGTTTACATTCCTTTGTAATAGGAATAAAAGCGATACATTGTTTTTTTTTTTTTTTTTTTTTTAAAGGGGCATTGTAAAAATAAAAAGTTAAAATAAAAAATGTAAAGTGTCCCGTCCCACCGAGCTTGCTCGCAGAAGCGAACGCATATGTAAGTCGCGCCCACATATCTAAACGGTGTTCAAACCACACGTGAGGTATCGCTGCAATCGTTGGAGCGAGAGCAATAATTTTAGCGCAAGACCTCCTCTATAACTCTAAATGGGTAATATGTAAACATTTTTAAAGCATCACCTATGGAGATTAAGTACCGTAGTTTGTCACCATTCAATGAGCGTGCGCAATTTTGAAGCATGACATGTTGGGTATCTATTTACTCGGCGTCACATCTTTCACATTATACAAAAAAAATAGTTCTAACTTTTTACTGTGTGTGTGTGTGTTTTTTTTTATTTTTTTTTATTCATGAAAGTGTATTTTTCCAAAAAATTGCGTTTCAAAGACCGCTGCGCAAATACAGTGTGGCATAAAATATTGTAACGGCTGCCATTTTATTCTCTAGGGTCTCAGTTAAAAAAATATATATGATGTTTGGGTGTTCTAAGTAATTTCCTAGCAAAAAATACTGATTTAAATTTGTAAACAAGTGTCAAAGAAAAGCCTGGTCTTTAACTGGTTAAACTCGCCTGTATCAATTTACAGGTGCTGACAATATAGAAATCACACCAGCAACCAATAAGCCCTGGTTCATATTGCAGCAATTTTGGCATGCGATTTGACATGTCAAACCGCATGCCAAATCAGCGGCTATGCGGCACCGCACTGATTGCCAAAAGTAGTTTCTATACTACTTTTGGCGACTTCGGGGTGCGATTTCAATAGGCATCTGTGCAGAAACCCGCACAGATGTCTCTAAAAATCGCCTCCGAAGCCGGGACTGACATGCGGGAATCAAAATCGTGCGCGTTCAGCTGAACTCACACAATTTTATTCCTGCTGACTGTGTGAACCAAGGCTTAAAATGGTGAAAAATGGTCTCAACCTTTCTGTTATGTGTCTCTGTGTGCAATGCAGAGCATGGAGAAGAGCAGCAAAGAATTGTCTGAGGATGCAGCCTTCTGGGACACATCACAGGTCCCTGAAGACTGCAGAACCAATCACAAAGTGCAGTATGGCTTGAGTTGAAAGCCGACTGTGAGGCCGTAAGGTTTCCCTTAGTTAAGATGCCGGCACCTGGACCCCGAAGCCGATTTGAAGAATCAGCTCGGGTGAGGACAGTGCTGGATACCTGGACAGGTAAGTGTCCTAATATTAAAAGTCAGCAGCTGACTGTCAATGTTTTGGGGGGAGACTGGAGCTCCTCTTTAGGTATGCCCATATGAACAAGACCTTAAAATACTTGACATTTCTGTGCTTTTAAAGAACGTCATCCTGCCAGTTTGCACGTCTGTAGATCAGTGAGAGATCATTTTGTCGTCTCATTAGTTGGTACGTAACTGTGACCTCCCACAATCTCCTCCCTATTGTAGCCAGTAGTGCAACCTATTGTAGCCAGTAGTGCAATCTGCTGGTGGTCTCCGTTGGGTCCATTTAGATCCTACAAACCTGTAGGTTGGCCCATGGCTTATGAACCTATTTACTCCCATACCTGAGCTTTCCTTCTGTATGTACTTGTCTGAGTATAATGAGCCGGTGTCCTGTCGATATGGGTCCCCCGTCGGATAGTGCCCGGGCTGGACTGCGCATGCGCAAACGGTGCACCCGAAAATCTCAGAGAATGAACAGCTGTTCATCACCTGTACACGGCACATGCGCAATCAGCACGCCACTCACTCCCGATGCTCGGGGCGGGTTATTCATTGAATACAACAAGGGGCGGGTGCTTTTCTCAAAGGGCCGGATATATGGTTGTACATTCAACACAACGAGGGGAAGAGGCCGCATGATGGGCAGTGCTTTTCACAAAGGGGCGGATGTATTATTGAGCAGTGCTTTTTTGAGCTCTGCCCATCATGCCGCCTCTTCTCCTTGTTGTGTTTGAATGTATAACCATACAACCGCC
The DNA here is from genome assembly GCA_029206835.1 of Rana muscosa. NCBI lineage: Eukaryota > Metazoa > Chordata > Amphibia > Anura > Ranidae > Rana > Rana muscosa. Next base: position 258,410,487 of record CM055122.1, on the reverse strand, counting down.
CATTTGAGAAAAGCACTGCCCATCATGCGGCCTCTTCTGTATGCATCTGCCCCTTGTTGTGTTCAATGAATAACCCGCCCGAGCATCGGGAGCACGCGGCAGCGTATTGCGCAGGCGCCGTGTACAGCTGATGAACAGCTGTTCATCCTGGTAAATTTTCGGCTGCTCCATTTTCGCCTGCGCAGTCCAGCCCGGGCAATATCCGACGGGGGACCCATATTGTCAGAACACCGGCAGAACACCGGCTACGGGTCCCCACTCTGTGGCGAATATGCAACCAAACGGTGCAATACATTGTTGTCTCTCAATTGTATTTTAATAAAGGTAATTTTGAGATATGAGACTAGTACAGTGACAGTTGTTTGGTTCCTTTTGTATTATGGCTCCTCTGACGTTGTTGCTCTTTGCACTGCTTCATGTGGTAGTTCCTGACTGAGTTTGCGCTTGTTGGTGTCATGGCTGAGTTTCGTTTTTAGTCTACCTGTGCCACATTTAGGTGTGTGTGCTTAATAGGGGATGTTGGGAGCTTGCTGGTTTTGTGCTGCTGCATTATAAAATGCAAATAAATAGTTAGAGGAAGTAAATTCTGTGAAATTTACAAAAAATAAATAAAAATTTGACCGTTCCAAATCGCATGACAAGTTGCACCCCGTTGTCATAAATGGAACCGTCCAATTGCAAAGAAAACTGGCGGCTTGTATACTTAAAGCGGAGCTCCACCCAAAAGAGATGGCTCCGCTTGTCTGCTTCCTTCCTCCCCCTGCTCCGGTGCCACATTTGGCACCTTTTTGGGGGGGAGAGAGAGAGAGAGAGAGAACAGGTACCTGGTTCGACAGGTACCCATCCCCACTTCTGGGAGACCTGGATGAGGCGAGGTCCCCTGGAGGTTTGGCCTGCCGACAGGCCATTCAGAAAGTGCAGCACGCCTCGTGCATGCGCAGTCGCAGTAGGGAACCGGCTGGGAAGCTGCAAGGCTTCGCTGCTGGTTTCCCTTACAGGAAATGATGGTGGCAGCACCCAAGAGCCAATGGAAACATCAGCTGGGGTTCTGACATTGCTGGATTCTAGGGCAGGTAAGTGTTTTCATATTAAAAGCCAGCAGCTACAAAACTCCTCTTTTAATTGTAGCGGCCTCCTCACCCCGCCGTCTGGTTGGCTAGGGGTATGTCACGCGACAGGGTGAGGTGCGCTACGGCCCATGTCCTCCCCATAACTGTGGGTGAGGTGAAGGCCAATACTTGATGTTTCCTCGGGCCGGTGTGTCTTGGGCATGTACCGAGTCTGTTGTGCAGAAACCACCAAACCACCCTTTGCTCCCATTAACAGAGTCCATACACCGATCACAGTCCAACTGTTAGGTTTATTTCGTATCTCCACATACAGGCAATGCGATGGCATGATACGGTGGGATGAGCAGGTCGAGGCACTATACTGATCTGGGTCCCCACACCCCCTGTGCTATGACCAAGGGTTGCAGGAGTCTTGACATGAATACCTCCGTTGCGTTGCAGCCCCTATCAGGGGAAGATGTCCTCCAAGGGAGTTACCGGAGGCCCATCCGTCACCGGGTTGACACTACACCGGGTCTTCGAACGGGTGACCTCCCCAGCCTCCTCACCTCAGATGCGGGTCTCCTCGCAAGGAGCACCCTGGAATCACTTCACCCTTGCGGGACCCAGTCGGAGTCACTGGGCCCCAGGCCTCCTCAATAGTACCTCATCCCAGGCTGAAGGTGCCTGGGATGGAATCCCAGCTTCATTCCGGCCAGGCCCAGGGCGCCTAGGCCGGAACCCCGAACCGCCCGCACCCAGGCTGAAGGTGCCTGGGTGCGTGAAGAGATGATCCCCGAAGACCTCGTGGCGAGGGCGTCTCCCCCTTTTATCTCCTCCCGTCGATACCACGGCGGGTTCCCCGCCCCAGCCGTACCATCTCCAAGAAGGGACAAAGAAGGGTAGCACTGTGGTGGCGATTCTACCTGAAGCCTGTAGGTACTCCGCCACCCACAGGCAAAGGAGAATATTACATCCCCCAATCCTCCACGAATAACAAAAAGGGGTCTTAACCCTGACATAATTACACACCTGGGTCACACTACCCCCAGGTGTATCCCACTAAATCTAAAGACCCCGCTACATAATATTCAGGGGATGTGGTCAAAGCACTAACCTTTCATATGCCGGACTCTATGGGTACAACGACGGATGTAAGCTATGCAATTATACTCTATATTGGTAAAGTGGTTCTAAAGTCTTAAGGTTTTTCACCTTTTGCATCCTATGCATTAAGGCAGGGTTTGACAAATTTGCTTGTAATCTAAGAGCCAGCTAAAAAAGTTAGGAGCCAGGAACGCGCCCCGTCCCGCCGCGCAGAAGCAAATGCATACGCGAGTAGCGCCCGCATATGAAAGCGGTGTTCAAACCACACATGTGAGGTATTGCCGCGATTGGTAGAGCGAGAGCAATAATTCTAGCCCTAGACCTCCTCTGTAACTCAAAACATGCAACCTGTAGAATTTTTTTTAAACGTCGCCTAGGGAGATTTTAAAGGGTAAAAGTTTGTCGTCATTCCCAGAGCGGACGCAGTTTTGAAGCGTGACATGTAGGGATGCATCGAATGCGTTTTTTGGTACCAAAACCGAAAACCAATCTTGATTGATCCTGAAAGCCGATACCGAAATTGCCCGAAACCGATATATGCTTTTTAAAAAATATTTTTATACATAGAGATGGCCAGAGACTGGGGCCACGGTCAGAGACTGCAGACATGGTACAGGAGATCAATGCAGCCTATTCTTTTCATCACTTTCATCCTTCCTCCTCCCTTCCTCCTTCCTCCTCCCTTACTCCTTCCTCCTCCCTTACTCCTCACTCCTTCCTCCTCCCTTACTCCTTCCTCCTCCCTTACTCCTTCCTCCTCCCTTACTCCTTCCTCCTCCCTTACTCCTTCCTCCTCCCTTACTCCCTTCCTCCCTCCTTCCTCCTCCCTTCCTCCTTCCTCCTCCCTTCCTCCTTCCTCCCCCCTTCCTCCTCCCTTCCTCCCCCCTTCCTCCTCCCTTCCTCCTCCCTTCCTCCTCCCTTCCTCCTCCCTTCCTCCTCCCTTCCTCCTCCCTTCCTCCTCCCTTCCTCCTCCCTTCCTCCTCCCTTCCTCCTCCCTTCCTCCTCCCTTCCTCCTCCCTTCCTCCTCCCTTCCTCCTCCCTTCCTCCTCCCTTCCTCCTCCCTTCCTCCTCCCTTCCTCCTCCCTTCCTCCTCCCTTCCTCCTTCCTCCTCCCTTACTCCTTCCTCCTCCCTTACTCCTTCCTCCTCCCTTCCTCCCTTCTTCCTCCTCCCTTCCTCCCTTCTTCCTCCTCCCTTCCTCCCTTCTTCCTCCTCCCTTCCTCCTCCCTTCCTCCTCCCTTCCTCCTCCCTTCCTCCTCCCTTCCTCCTCCCTTCCTCCTCCCTTCCTCCTCCCTTCCTCCTTCCTCCTCCCTTCCTCCTTCCTCCTCCCTCCTCCCTTACTCCTTCCTCCTCCCTCCTCCCTTACTCCTCACTCACTCCTCCCTTACTCCTTACTCCTCACTCCTCCCTTACTCCTTACTCCTCACTCCTCCCTTACTCCTTACTCCTCACTCCTCCCTTACTCCTTACTCCTCACCCCTTACTCCTCACCCCTTACTCCTCACCCCTTACCCCTTACTCCTCACCCCTTACTCCTCACCCCTTACTCCTCACCCCTTACTCCTCACTCCTCACCCCTTACTCCTCACTCCTCACCCCTTACTCCTCACTCCTCACCCCTTACTCCTCACTCCTCACCCCTTACTCCTCACTCCTCACCCCTTACTCCTCACTCCTCACCCCTCACTCCTCACTCCTCACCCCTTACTCCTCACTCCTCACCCCTTACTCCTCACTCCTCACCCCTTACTCCTCACTCCTCACCCCTTACTCCTCACTCCTCACCCCTCACTCCTCACCCCTTACTCCTCACTCCTCACCCCTTACTCCTCACTCCTTACTCCTCACTCCTTACTCCTCACCCCTTACTCCTCACTCCTTACTCCTCACTCCTCACTCCTTACTCCTCACCCCTTACTCCTCACTCCTCACCCCTTACTCCTCCCTCCTCACCCCTTACTCCTCCCTCCTCACCCCTTACTCCTCCCTCCTCACCCCTTACTCCTCCCTCCTCACCCCTTACTCCTCCCTCCTCACCCCTTACTCCTCCCTCCTCACCCCTTACTCCTCCCTCCTCACCCCTTACTCCTCCCTCCTCACCCCTTACTCCTCCCTCCTCACCCCTTACTCCTCCCTCCTCACCCCTTACTCCTCCCTCACCCCTTACTCCTCCCTCACCCCTTACTCCTCCCTCACCCCTTACTCCTCCCTCACCCCTTACTCCTCCCTCACCCCTTACTCCTCCCTCACCCCTTACTCCTCCCTCCTCCCTTACTCCTCCCTCACTCCTCCCTTACTCCTCCCTCACTCCTCCCTTACTCCTCCCTCACTCCTCCCTTACTCCTCCCTCCTCACTCCTCCCTTACTCCTCACTCCTCACTCCTCCCTTACTCCTCACTCCTCACTCCTCCCTCCTTACTCCTCCCTTACTCCTCACTCCTCACTCCTTACTCCTTCCTCACTCCTTACTCCTCACTCCTTACTCCTCACTCCTTACTCCTCACTCCTTACTCCTCACTCCTTACTCCTCACTCCTTACTCCTCACTCCTTACTCCTCCCTCCTTACTCCTCCCTCCTTACTCCTCACTCCTTACTCCTCCCTTACTCCTCCCTTACTCCTCACTCCTTACTCCTCACTCCTTACTCCTCCCTTGCGCTCCCCCCCTCCTCCCTTTGCTCCCCATCTTTTCAAACTAGGAACATTTTTATAATTAGCTTTATAAGACTATAACAGAGTATTTACCTGTCCATTATAAAACCCTGAACAAGCAAGTTATATGGGACTAGCCTTTAAATACAGATTGAGGGACTTGGTGTTACTAAACCCACAGCAGTAAAATCAGTCTGTATATGCAGTAAAGAATGCTTGTTATACTCGCTGTGGAACCTAAGGGGTTAATCTTGAGCACTGTGTAAAAGGCTGTTTGATCCTGTCTTCTTGGATCCTCCCCTTATTTTACTGTCCCCAATCTCCTGATGGCACAGAGCCCTAGGAGGCATTCTGCACATGCTCAGCTTGGTGTGTATTGATAGTTGTGGTTTTTTAATTATTTTTTTGGGAGGGTGTGTGTGTGTGTGTGTCATGTGATTAGCACAGGGCCAATCGGCACTGTCCAGACAGAGGGTCAGGGGTCCTGCAGCCTCATAGGACAGTCGGAGGAGAATGAAAACTCCTCCTACAAGCTTTAACCTGTCACTGATAGAAGTCACAAGACTGCTATATACTACTGATGAGAAAAGGTATTTATTTATTTCCATGTTCTGTGTACTGTGGGAGACCAGATATAGTGAATGCAGGCTCCTGGGTTTAGTAACCCTTTAACTAGATAGATCCATTATGTCAAAAATAATATATCGCTTACAATTTTTAAAATAGTAATTCTGGTCTCCATACATATTTCCTTGTATAGGTATCACAGTTCATCTTATGAATGTATGTGTAATATGCTTATTGATTGTACATGTATTTTCCTGGTGCTTGTTTTTGTTCCCATTTGTCTTGCAAAAATATGAAAAAATGTCCCTAGTGTATATTTATCTGGATATTTGAGACATGGCCACTGACTTTTAGCCCTGGTTAACACTGGTGTGTTTTGACATGCGATTTTGACATGTCAAAACGGCGATATTTGCCGCAAATTGCCGGCAATGGCGCCGTCCTAATCGGAGCGACGCCGCATCTGCGGCGCTGCTCAGATTTCAAAAAGTCGTTTCTGTACTACTTTTTGCTATTTCGGCCACGATTGCAGAAACCTGCACAGATGTCTTTGTAATCGCGGCTGAAATCGGGACTGCCAGCGAGAGTGAAATCGTGCGAGTTCAGCTGAACTCACACGGCTTCACTCCCGCAGCCCAGTGTGAACCTGGGCTTAAAGAGATCATGTCAGGCGTGTGTTAGTTCCTTGTCATAAAAGAAGTAGTAGTATATTCCCCTCTCTGGTCTCTCCTACCTTCCCAACCATCCAATGCTGCAACCTACATCCATCTCTACAATAGTGGTGGTCAACTTTCTTGATATGGGGGCCTCAAGTGTGACCCCCCCCCCCCCCACATCACCAAATGATCGCACGTAAAAATATATGAATATTTATTATCGGAGACAGCAGATACACAACAGGATATAGTCAAAGACTAATGGATTTTCTGTTCGCAAACATGTTGTGGTATCTTTAGAACTTTTTCTGTAATAAGTTTACCTTGGAAGATGTGTATACTGTCGTTGTAAGATTTGTATATACCACTTTTCATTTTGGCTGGTGTTCTTTAAAGTCGAACTCTGGGCAGGAATTTGTAAAGTCTCTTCCTACCTCAAGCAGCTTTCCGTGGGGGCACCCAAATAAGAGGAGGGGCTTGGAATGCCGGCGAGGGACCCCAGAACAAGAGGATCAGGCTGCTCTGTGCAAAACCACTGCACAGAGCAGGTAAGTATAACATGTTTGGTAATTAAAAAAAAAAAAACTAAGGATTACAATCACTTTAATTCATTTCAATGGTCAGAATATATTATTTTGGCCTTTGAAATTAATTAATGTCTGTAAATGCGCCTAAAAGCTTGTAAAAGTGTCAGACATTTATTCAAGCATGCTTGAAAAAAGGAGCGTGCCTAGTTACCTACAGCGCATGCTCCGAAACCTCGTCGCCTCTGCCGCTGCCCGTGACGTCATCGCGCTTCCTCGCTGTGTTCCAAGCCTCGCTCCCACTTTACATACTGCCCGGACTTCCTGCTTCAGCAGATGGAGACACAGAGGACTGAGGAATCTTACCATCAATACAGCTGACATCTAGAGCGGATGATCGCCACACTTTGGGCCAGTCAGGACTTGTATGCTGGATGCACATTATTTTAAATGTAAGTGGATAATGCATCTATTGTCAAATTAAATTGCACTGTTCCTTACTTGGTGGCGCCTTCTCTTTCTTGTCTTTTTGGGTTTATTAGGAGGAATAGTGCCCCATTGTTGATAGGAATGAGAAGAATAGTGCCCCAATAATGGTGTCAGTAGGGGGAATGGTGCTCCATCGTTGGTGGAACAGTCCCCCAAGGGCCAGATAGAGGCAAGCAAAGGGCCACATCCAGCCCCGGGCCGCAGTTTGGAGACCACTGGTCTACTCTATGGGTTTAAATGTGGGTGGGACTCTGGGTGTTCCTGCCCACATTTATGCTTATTGGCAGTTACAGGCAAGGTTGGGCTGGACTGGTTCCAGTCCCATCCACAATCACACCTAGTGACAACTACAGGCCCCATTCATTGCATTATTGGAATTGTAGTGACCGCAATGTTTTCTTGATATCTCATCTGTATGCCTGGCCAGAATTGTTCTTTCTCAAGGCAAGTGGTGATGTCACAGACTACACAAAGGTACATTTCCCAGAAATGAAGAAGTTGTAAAAAAAATAAAAAGCAAGCTCTTCTTCTTCTTCTTCTTCTTCTTTTTTTTTTTTTTTTTTTTTTTTTTTTTTTTTTTTTTTTTGTTCAGCCTTAACTGTCATTTACATGTTTGATTTCTTTTCTTGGTTGAAGCTTGGAGCTGGCAGACGGCAGAATGAAAGCCAGTGATGTCCCCGGTGGATTACCATTCCCTACAGACATTGTCACCCTCTGGATTGTTAATAGTAAACTCCGGCTGTGTAACCTCTGTCCTGTATACATATGTATGAATCACATTATAATGGATGTAGCTTTGCTTTAAAGGCAGGGGCTATTGAATAAATGAGGCCCCGAGGAATGGCAGCAGCCACTGTTTTATCTTCCTTGGCTTATATTCATGATTGTTGGTGTCATATCTTTTGCTTGTCATTCCTGTGGAACAGGTGACTCTGCATTGTACTCGGGGCGCACAGCTGTAATTGTAGAAATAAATATTTCAGTAGCGCTGGATGATTTTGTAGATTCAGCTGTGTGCTGTTTGCAGAGCGGCTTCTGATATTTTCTGTAAGTAGTATAAACGGCGTCGTCCAACTTGCGGACCGTGGGCCAAGACCTGGCCAGCTGCCTCCTGTTGTTTTCTGGCACCTTTCCCTGGACAGTCGAGCTCTGCCAGTTCTCCGGTCTTCCAAGAGCTTCGGCCTGTGGCTTGTGCCGGGGGGTGACGTTACCTCTGAGGGTTTGTTTGGTTTTCTTCCACTCGCAGAGATTTGCTTCTTTCTGACCGGGCCTTCCCAGACATAAATTGGCTCCGTCATGTGCCCAGTGATATCGCATTTGGAGCCAAAGAATGTTTAGGAATACTGGAAAGCAAATTGGATTACTGCTCTGAGGCAGCGGTAATATTTCCGGCCATGACACCAATGAAGAAAGAAACAGGACAGTCTGTTCCCCCAGTAGATCCACAGTACACACAAACACTTGTTAGGCACATATTTAGCCCCTTGATCGCCCTAGATGTTACCAACTCCTTCCTGACCAGTGTCATTAGTACAGTGCATATTAGCACTGATCACTTTATTAATATCACTGGTGATGTCAGTGGCATTTAGTGTCAGATTGCCCACCGTCCCGTTAGAAGTCACTAACCGCCACCATTGCTGGTTAAAACCAGAATTGTCAGTCTGAGGGGAGTGTTAGATGTACTAGCAGGTTTGGATACACTAACAAATTGGAGACAAACTCCAGCTCACACTTTTATACGCAGTTACAGCAAACTGTTTTGTTTTTTTTGGATAAAGGTTTTACATAAAAGTGATTATTGCAAGCACCCCTGTCAGTGGTAAATGGTTTGACTCACCTCTGTAACTAATACATCTACAAGAGAGCTTGTTCTTTTGAAAAATAACAATTACTGACTGGATCACCAGATAATAATAGAAGAAAGCATAAACAAGAAAACTAATGCAGCCATCATATCTAAAGAACCTGGTTAGCTGCAGTAGAATAAATGTTTGCTTTTGGGTTTAATGTACAACTAAAGGCAAAACTTTTTGTTTAGTTTTGGATAGAGTAGAGAGGGATTAGAACCCCAGTCAGTTTTTATTGCTGTTTGTGCCCCCGTTATTTAACCATTTCAATACCCAGCCATAGTCAAATGACGCCCACAGGTGGGATCTTCCATCCTGGGTGGGCGTCATATGACGTCCTGGGCTTCGTGGGGGGATATCTGAATGATGCCTGCAGCTAGAGGCATCATTCAGATATCCTTCTCTTCTGCCGGCGATTCTGTGCACGATAAGAACGATCATAGCGGCGGGAGGGGACATCCCTCGCCATCCGGTGCATCTCCGGGCTCTCCCTTGCCATCAGGGGCCCGGAGAAAGAATCGTCCGGCACCGGTGTCTGGTCACATGCTGAGCATAGAGACGACTGGTGACCAGATGGTCACCAGTCATCTCTTTGACCGTCGGAGGCCCGGGCGCGATGTGATGACATCACGCCCAGGTTCCCAAAAGTAAACAGCCGCGATTGCGGCTGAAAGCATGAGATCGTGATTTATTTTTCCCGAGCTCATTCTTTCCAGCCTGGAGGAGAGATGTGGGGTCTTATTGACCCCGCATCTCTCCATAAAGAGGACCTGTCACACACCATTCCTTTTACAAGGGATGTTTTGTTATTTTTTTTAATTCATGAAACCATTTTTTTTTTCAATAAAAAGGCGTTTGAAAAATTATTGCGCCAATACCGTTCAAGATAAAAAGTTGCAATGATCGTCATTTTATTCCCTATGGTGTCTGCTAAAAAAACATATGTAATGATTGGGGGTTCTGAGTAATTTTCTAGCAAAAGAATGATGATTTGTACATGTAGGAGAGGAGTGCCAGAATAGGCGCGGTATGGAAGCGGTATAAAAAGCCCTGTATTGAAGTGGTTAAAAAGTGGAAGAAAATCCCACATTTTGTTTTGCCCCCAGAAAAGTAATGGAGGTATAATCTTCCAATGGGGACACTAGTTTTGGTGACATGGGGGTCCCCAAGGAATTCGTTTAATTTTACAGGGATTTCCTCTCACTTCCTGTTTGACTATGGGACAGGAAGTAAAGAGAAATCTCCCCAATGGGACACAGATGCCATAAAATTATCTGACGGGTTATAACTCCCTTACTCTATCCAGAATGGGGGGGGGGGTGGGAGGTTTTGCCTATAGTTCTACTTTAACCACTTCCCGCAAACCGCCGTAGGTGTACGTCGGTACTCTGACATAGATTACTGGGGTTATGGCAGTGTTTGTAATAGGGATGCACCGAATGGGTTTTTTGGTGCCAAAAACAAATCTTGATTGATCCCAAAAGCCGATACCGAAACAGCACCGATACCGAATGTGACTGTTTTTAAATAGTATTTTTATACAGGAGATGGTCAGAGACTGGGGACATGGTACAGGAGATGGTCAGAGACTGACATGATACAAGAGATCAATGCAGCCTCTCCAGTGCCCGTCAGATGCAGCCAGCCTGTGTCCCGAGTACAACCAGTTAGCCGGCCTGTGTCCCCAGTGCAGCCAGTTAGCCAGTGTCCCCACTGCAAAAAAAGGAAATGGTAACTGCGCCAACCCTACAATATATTAGTATAGTGCTACTGTGCAAACTATGGTGCTATTAGAACAATATTTATGGTGAACAAAACTTTAGAGCAAGCAACAATCTCCGTGTGCACATTCACATGTACCCAGGGAAGTAAATCACCCAAAAACCAATACAACAATGCTGAAAAAGTATATGTGAAAAATATAAAAATAAAAATATTTTTCTCTTTTCACATATATTTTTTCAGCATTGTTGTATTGGTATTTGGGTGATTTACTTCCCTGGGTACATGTGAATGTGCACACGGAGATTGTTGCTTGCTCTAAAGTTTTGTTCACCATAAATATTGTTTTAGTAGCACTATACACTGTGTCCCCAGTGCAGCCTACCTGTGCAGGGGAGAGAGAGGAGAGCCGCCGCCGCCGCGTTGATAACAGCGCAGGGAACATCACAGCTTTAATTTTCAATAGCTGTGTGTTCCCTGCGGCGCGCCATCACATACAGCCCCTCCCCTGTCCTGGGAACTTTGATACAGCCCCTCCCCCTTGTCCGGGGAACTTTATCAAAGGGGGAGAGGCTGTATGCAATGGCACGCCGCAGGGAACACACAGCTTTTTAAAATGAAAGCTGTCATGTTCCAAGCGCTGTAATCAATGTGGCGGCTCTCCTCTCTTCTCAAACAACTATAGGTCACCCCCGTAATGGGTGGCACCAGGGGCGGGGGGTGGAGCCCCGCCCAATTTTGGTATCGTTATCGCCCATTTGTTTCTTTCGGCATTTTGCCGAAAGGGCCATTATCGGCTGATATGTTTCGGTGGCCGAAATTTCGGTGCATCCCTAGTTTGTAAGACCACTGCGCAAAAAGGGTGTGACAAAGTATTGCAACGACCGCCATTTTATTCTCTAGGGCGTCTGGAAAAAAAAAAATATATAATGTTTGGGGTTCCAAGTAATTTTCTAGCAGAAAAAATGATTTTGACTTGGGCTTGGTCCTTAAAGCGGCATGTAATTTTTTTTTGGGGGGGCGGGTGGAAACCCTCTTTTTAGCGGGTTCCAGCTCCCACTTTCTCCTGGGGGGAAACTGCGGCACCGGAAGGAAGTTCATCTCTCCCCCCTCCCTCTTGGCAATCATCTGGGACTCCTCACAGGTCCCAGATGATTGCCCAGCCAGTCAGAGTGCGCAGTGCGTGCCCGGCTGTAAAGCCACAGCCGGGTGCCCACAGTGATAATGCCGGGGAGAGGAGCGGGGCTTCGTTCCCCCGCATCGCTGGACCCTGGGAGAGGCAAGTGTCCGATTATTCATCAAGTCAGCAGCTGCAATATTTGTAGCTGCTGACTTTTTTTTTTTTTTTTTTTTTTTTTTTTAGTCGGAACTCTGCTTTAAAGTAAAGTAGTTGTAAACTCACCCAGATAACTTCCCCATTTATATCAGTGATGAGCACTGTACAAATTGCTGTGTATGAATCCGTTCTAACCTGCTCCGTTAGCTTGTAATGTCTTTTTCATTTTCATAATGCCAGCGGCGCATGCGCATATTTTGCCTGATTCACGGCACATTCATTCATGCATCTCTCTGTGGCATGGCTCAGAGATCCCGCGAGATTACAGTGCTATTCACAAGTTCCTGAAACACCCCATGTGACTTGCTATGTCACAGGGGATGTAAACCTCAGCACTTTGCATGGGACACAGGAGCAAGGAGATCAGCTTCATCAAGCAGATTGTGTCAAAAACATATAAAACGATCAATAAATATATGTTGCAAAGCTTGCTCGCCTCTTTGCGTCAATATGTGGGAAATTTATTGCTATACTAATCGGAAATGAAAACAAGGCTTGGCTACAACATTACTGAGCATGTGTGAGGTTACAGCAGGGACATACAGAAACACAGGTAGGGCGGAAGTAAACTGCTCTTCAGACTCAGAAGACAGGAGCTAAGATGGCGCTGGCTGCAACCAGGAAGTAGGAATTACAAATTAACTGGGGGAAAAAAGTAAGAAACATCCTTGGGGGGGGGATAATGCAGAATGTTATGGGAAAGACTGGATTTATTAAGAAGGAGCATTTGAGGGGCTGAGTTTAGGTGGTTAGGGAGAATTCCAGCTGCAGGCAGAAAAGATCAAACGCAGCCTTTTCTTGTCATACTTTCAATTTAAATTCAGCTGCATGCATTTGAATGGTAAACGCTGCATTTGACTAGAACACCCCAACGCCATGAACCCCGAAGTTCTGTTCACATTGGTGTGCAGCAACGTATATTTATTGTAGATAATGATGTGGACTGTAGTCTGGAAGGTTGTACAGTGGTGGTCGAGCGATTTGTAAGACTGAAAATTGACATCACTGTGCTACCAATGATTGCTGCTGTGCCTTTTTTTTTTCTCCTAAGGGCTCTCCGCTGGTTGGCGAAGGGAGAAAGCGCGCTGATGTGCCATCATGGCATGCTGTTTATTTATTTTTTTGTTAGAACTTTATTGAAATGTAGTAAATTTACATTTTATTTTGTCCTGTTCACAGCAGTGTTATTGAGATGTAGTTAATTTTTCAATATTTTGTAAGTGAAACTTCCCAGAGTGCTGTATTGTTAACGAGCTATGAGTAAGCGTCAATTCGTGACGTGAAACGCGTTAGCCACCCTTCCCTGCATGCACACTATCTGCATTTGTTGTTTTGGATTTATGGATTTATTTTGAATTTGGATTTTTTACCTGAAATTTTGGAATAAATAACTGTCTATACAGAGTGCGGCAGTCCAGGGTTTCTTTTTCTCCCATGCATCAGTGCAGAGCCAGCACCTGTGTGAGTGACCGGGCGGAAGCAGCTATTTGGTGAATTCTCAAGCTTTTGAGCGGTACGTTTTTCCTTTCTGCTGTATTGTTAAAGCGGAGGTCCACACAGAAAGTGAACCTCCGCTTTTTGGACCCCCCCCCCCGGGTGTCACATTTTGGCACCTTTCAGGGGGGGTGCAGATACCTGTCTAATACAGGTATTTGCACCCACTTGCGGGAGTGACGCCCCTTCGTCTCACCCCCCCCCCACTGTCTCCTGGGAAACACACTGGACAGGAGACAGCGGGGACCAGTGACGATGCGCTGCACTACTCGTGCATGCGTAGTAGGGAACCCGGCAGTGAAGCCGCAATGCTTCACTTCCTAAATTCCCTCACCGAGGATGGCGGCTGGGGGGCAGCCGAGAGACGAGCGATTGCTCAGCTTCGGCTGCCGTCATCGCGGGCACCCTGGACAGGTAAGTGTCCATTTATTTAAAGTCAGCAGCAGTATTTGTAGCTGCTGGCTTTTAATATATATATATATATAATTTTTTTTTTTTTTTTTTTTTTTTTTCGCGTGACCTCCGCTTTAATTAGATTTGGGGGGGGGGGGAGAGAGAAGTAGAGAAATCTCAGTCGTTTCAGGCCATGGCATGCTGCCATACAGCAATAGGATGCAGTTTCTGTTCAGCTGATAATTTTCCACCTGTCTGTCCATTGTTGAAGTGGCTGTAAATCCTTACCTATACCTAGTGAAGTGACTGATGCACAAAGATGAAACAAATCCTTCTACATCTGCAGTCTTTTCTTCTGTACATTCGTTCAAAGTCCTGAATTTATAAAGCTTGTCTGAGATGTCAGAAAAAAGGAGGATGAGAGCTGAAGTTGCAATCTGCAGAGCTCAATGAGGAGAGCTGATTGGAGGGAAAGGACACACCCCCTTAAGGTTGGGTTCACATATGTGCGACCAGGATGCGGTTTTCCCCGCATCCAATTAGCATGACGTGAGTGTGACCGGCTTTAAATGGAGCTGGTTCACACATGTCGGGGGGCGGCTACAGTGCGGTTTCCAAAAGGGTCCTGTGTGTTTTTGGGTCCGGTTCAGGCGTGAATTCAGGTAAAAATTCAGGCCTGAATCACACCTGTACCAGTGAAAAGAAATGCACTGGACCCCGGGCTGAAAACCGCGGCCGCACATATGTGAACCCGGCCTCACGCAGGAACAGAGCTGAGGTTGTCAATTTGCTGGAGGTCCCTCCCCTGTCACCATTTTTTTTTTCTTTTGGTGTCAGGAAAAATTGTTAGAAGGGACTTGTGCAGATAACAGAGGAAGGCGGCAGCAGACAGAAGTGACACTTATTGCTCTGGATTGAGACAAGTACACACTATGTAGGTATATGCTTTGTTCATATTTCATGTCTGAGGTTTACAACCACTTTAAGGCAAAATTTGTCAGGTTGAGTGGTGCTGGCCGGGCAGCTCACAGCTTGAATTTTCTGATTCTATCATGTTTGTAGCCTCATTGATGCACTTGCAGCAACATAGTTAAGTGCTCCTAAACCCACAGCCGTAAAATCAGTGTGTATATGCAGTAAAGCATGCTTGCTATACTCGCTGTGAAAGCTAAGGGGTTAATCCTCTGCTTTGTGTAAAAAGGCTGTTTGATCCTGTCTTCTCGAATTCTCCCATTCTTCCACAGTCCCCAATATATCTCCTGATAGAACAGAGCCTTTGGGGTGTATTGCTAGAGAGTTTTTTTCTTTTTTGGGAGGAGGAATGTGATCAGCACTGTCAAGACAGTCAGAGGAGAATGAAAACTCCCCCTACAAGATTTTAAGCCCCTTTCACACTTGTGCGATTTGGGACTGAAAAGTCGCATGACAAGTCGTTCCCCATGATTTAATCGCCTCGATTACTGCAACTCTCTCCTCATTGGCTTACCTCTACATACTCTATCCCCCCTTCAGTCCATCATGAATGCTGCGGGCAGACTCATCCACCTTACTCTGTCTCTGCTTCTCCTCTCTGTCAATCCTTCCACTGGCTTCCGCTTACCCAACAAATTAAATTCAAAATACTAACAACTACCTACAAAGCCATTCACAACTCTGCCCCCAGCTATATCACTGACCTAGTCTCAAAATGCCAACCCAATCGTTCTCTTCGTTCTTCTCAAGACCTCCTGCTCTCTAGCTCTCTCATCACCTCCTCCTATGCTTGTCTCTATGACTTTTCCAGAGCCTCTCCAATCCTATGGAACTCCTTACCCCAATCTGTCCGTCTATCTCCTACTCTTGGCTTTTAGACAATCCCTGAAAACCCTCCTCCTCAGAGAAGCCTATCCTACTCGCACCTAAAAACTATATTTTCATTTTGTCAATTTGATCACCCTCCACAGCTACTACCCTTTGTTCCACTTGACCCTCCCTTCTAGATTGTAAGCTCTAACGAGCAGGGCCCTCTGATCCCTCCTGTATTGAATTGTATTGTAATTGTACTGTCTGCCCTCATGTTGTAAAACGCGCTGTGCAAACTGTTGGCACTATATAAATCTGTGCTACTTTGGTCAGATTTTAATGCAAGTTGAGGTCCATAGACCTCAAGTTTACACATATATTGCCTGAAATTGCGTCAAAATCGCACGACTTTTAAATCGCAGCAGTGTGTATAGAGCCTTAACCAGACACTGATAGAAGTCACTAGACTGCTATATCCTGTTGATGAGAAAAGATATTTAGCAATTTATATTTGCTAAAATTGCATTTCCATGCCAGGTCCTGGGTTTAGTAAGCCTTTAAAGTGGTTATAAACCCTCGTGTTTTTTCACCTTAAGGGCTGGTTCACACTGCTGCGTGGTGTGAGATTGCATGTGATTCGCACCGCACTGTAGTGCAAATCACATGCGATGTCTGTGACCCTTTTTTTTTTTGGTCCACAGCAGAATCGGATTGCATGGGTGTGAACACCCATGCGATCCGATTCCTGTCCGAATTTTTAGATCGTACTGTGATATGCAAACTGATTTAGGGGTGTCATTAACTTTTAATTTATACTCCCAGCAGTTCGCATAGGGCAGTGTGAACTGCCGCTGGGAGACATGCGATGCTGGAACCCGCAGTGGATTCGCAGAGTCCCCGCATCGCAGCAGTGTGAACCGGCCCTAATGCATTCTATGCATTAAGGTGAACAAACTTCTGCCAGTGACCTGAGACCCGTATTTCCCTCGGGGGAGACGCACTGTTCCTCTTCTGCATGGGGTCCCGGCTCTTGATTGGATAGATTGATAGCAGCGCAGCCATTGGCTCCCGCTGCTGACAACAAATCCAAAGACGCGGGCGCCGGGGGGAGGGACAGAGTCCGGCATTCGTGTCTATGGACTTGGAAGCGCACCCCCCCCCCCCATGAGAGCGCTTCTCCTAGGGCAGGGATATGCAATTAGTGGACCTCCAGCTGTTGCAGAACTACAAGTCCCATGAGGCATAGCAAGACTCTGACAGCCACAAGCATGACACCAAGAGGCATGATGGGACTTTTAGTTTTGCAACAGCTGGAGGTCTGCTAATTGCATATCCCTGTCCTAGGGGGTTCTCTGATGTAAGGAGGAGCCGCCGAGGGACCCCAGAAGAGGAGGATCGGGGCCACTCTGTGCAAAACGAGCTGCACAGTGGAGGTAAGTATGACATGTTTGTTATTTTAAATAAAAAAATGAAGGCTTACAATCACTTTAAAGCGGAGGTTCACCTACATTTTGAAGTTTCGTGTCAACAGTCCCTCTTTGCGTGTATATAACTAAAAGACTAACCTTTTTTTTTTTTTCTGAGCAGTTTTCTTTATTCTTGTTTCTTTATTCCTACTTCCGGGATTTCCTCCCGCGGGAGTAGGCGTGTCCTTTTCTGTGACATTGTCCTGCAATGTCTCCTGGGAGCAAACTGTCCTGCTTCCCAGGAGTAATATAGTTACGCCTTCCTTCCAAACATCACGATAATTTAATCGTCACGTGACGAGAGCGCTGTTTCTTTTTTGTTGAATGGCATCACAACTGGGCGTGTACTTTAACTGTTGATGCCCGTTGTGATGGCAACCAGGAAGTGTTGACGGCGCTGCTCGCCGTCAACACTGCACATGCGCGAGATACCGCGATGAATGCTGGGAGTCAAGCATTCATCGCTACCCGGAAGAATATGCTTGTGGGCTTCAAGATGCCCACAAGCAAAATGGGAAATGCAGGAAACATTATATAAAGTGTTTTTTTTATCGCAAAACGGACGGGGGATCTTTACCAGCACGGAAGAAGTGAGTAATTACAATGCATACGTTCTTGCATAGAATGCATATAAAAAATAAAAATGTATCGACCGCGGAACCTCCGCTTTAAGTATTGTCCTTGAGATTTTTCTTATTTGCATTTAGGTCTGGTTCAAACCTTTTTGAAGTTTGTTTTTGATCTGTTTCTGCAGTGTTCGGCCCCATGCACACAGGGCGTTTTTGCAGCTGCTGTTAGCAGCGTTAGACGTTTTTTTTTACAGCTGCAAAACGCCCATCCATGTTATACTATTGTGTCATGCACACATAGAGCTTTTATGAGCTCCAAGTGGCATGGGCGTTTTCCAGCTGCAAAAAAACCCCAATACCAGTGCATTCTGGAGCTCCAGGTTCGAGCTGCAAAAACGCCAAACGCGCATAAACGCCGCAAAAACGCAGCGATTGCGTTTTTGAGCTCCAGCATTTTTTTTTTTTTAAGGGGAGATCTTTTTGTTGGGCAGAATAAAAAAAAATGCAAACCGCATCAAAAACGAATCAAAGATGAAGTGCATGCCTTTCTGTAGCATGTTTATTGAACAAAAAAAACACCATGTTGCGTTTTAAAAAAACAGCAGCTGAAAAACTTGTCTTATAGGAAACCATGTTAAATGGAATGTAGTGCGTTTTTGCAAAAAACGCAAAATGCATTAAACGCAAAGGTGTGACCCAGGCCTAACGGTTACGTTTTTGGGACAAGCTTTATGGGGGTCAACCCTGTTCTAGTACTGCTTGGACCTCAGAAAAAGGTTTGACCCCAAAAGCTTGCCCTGAAAATGTAGCAGACCAGTTCAGGGATTGGACAAAATCGGAGCCGCCTGTGCATGCGTAGAAGGCTCTGTGGCCCACTGTAATGTACTGCATCCTCATTTTAGGTGCTTGTGCATGCAGAACCAGCACTCTATTAGCTCAGGAATTATTTCTCAGTGTTGTTTTATCAGAAGAGCTCCTGTGTGAATGAAAGAAATGAGAGCTGGATGCAAAGTGCGTGGAAGGGTTAAGGGATCCCTCTGTGGCTGCTCTCAGCAGACATCCCTCCCCCATTCACATTACCTGACAGAGATTATGGGTTGCCTTCTGGCAGCCAGACAACTGCTTTGTTGTGCTGGGTGCCTGGCCCGAGTTGTATGAAGGCAGAGGAATGACAGGGAGGTGCGATAGTCTGGCCGCTCCTCCTCTCCTCCGCACAGCAGTCCTGTGTGTGTCCTTTCTTGTGTGGGAAGATTTGGATACAGCTGCCGGTGATCCTGCCTCTGGGGCACACATCCACGTCGGAAGGCTGCGATTGGAGCTCTCTGCTTTATATTGCATGCAGTAGAAATATCAGAGCGATTTATTTCTGGTGATCTGCCAGCTGGAATATTGAGTGGAATGTGAAAGGAGCTGCAGGACTGTGCAGGATAAGTGGGAGCTCTGCTGACACAAGGTGAAGGAAGAATGTGACCTGCAATGGTGGACAAGACCCTTGTATTAAAAACCTCTTACTTAGAGTGTGTGTGTGTGTGTGTGTGTGTGAGTGTGTGAGATCCAGAGATATTCATTGCAATGTTCTCTGTGCTAACATCTTTATACTAACTTTGTGTGTTTGTCTCGCAGCTTGTTATGGCATCGTGCAAGTGCCAACCGGACCGTGGTTTTGTCGAAAATGTGAATCTCAGGAAAGAGCAGCCAGAGTGGTGAGTTTTACGATAGGCTTTGTTGTGGTCCGCCATTTGTATGACAAAACTATATGCGTGTTTGGTTTGGATGCTTTTTTTTTTTTTTTGATTGCGTTTAAATGGGAAAGTGCACACTAATATACTAAAACCTTGCATGCCGTATTCTCTCAGCACAAGTCCGTCTAGTGTGAATGAGGACTATTCACTCAGTCCAGGAAATTGCACTCTGGTGTGAATGAGCGTCAATTATTCCCTGTACAGTATTTCGGTAACACCTACATAACAGGCTGAACTTTGTATAATCCTTTTTCATTTATGCATACCTCCAGAGGAGCTTACAGTCTAATGTTCATATCCTTGTAGTAATAGGTGCACACAGACAGATGGATATTGGAAGAAAGCAAGTAGTAGTTTTGCTGTTGTCAGAGGAAACTAGAATACACGGGGGGAACCAGATACTCAGAGCATACAGATCCCATGTAGAAGGAACCCTAGTGGTACTTATTTATTATAGGTACTTGTATAGCACTGTCCATTTACACATTGCTTCACAATATATATATTGTACGTTCTCATCAGCCCTTGCCCTCAAGGAGCTTACAATCTAAGTTCCCTAACTCACAGTCATACATACACAAATTAGGGTCAATTTCGACAGGATCCAATTAACCTACCAGCATGCCATTGGACTGTGGGGGGAAACTTGGAGTACCTGGAGGAAACCTGCACAGGGAGAACCTGCAAACTCCAGGCAGGTAGTGCCGTGATTGGAATTTGAACCGCGACCCTAGTACTGCTAGGTGGAAGTGCTAACTACTTAGCCAATGTGCTGCCCAACTTGAACCTAGAGCCTCATTGCTGTTAAGGCAACTACTACACTATATATTTATTTCTCTGTTCTGTAAAACATTAAAGAAGTCCAGCCAAAGATTGTTTTGGTTGTTATTCTCCTATGTTTTACCGGAGTGCAATTCGTTTTGCACTCCTGTGCCCCATTTTCAACAGAGCGGGCTGAAGTCTGCTTTCTGCTGATGTCACGGATGTCAGTCCAGGCAATGTGTCATCCTGACAATGCAGTCTGGATCTGGACTGGCACACCCGCTCAGCCTCTCAGCGAGCTGCTGTGAGCCTGAGACGGCCGTTCCGCCCCCTTCACAGCCCAGCGCTCCAATGAGCGAGGAGGGAGAAGAGCAGAGAGCTGTGACTGACAGTCTATGGAGCTCTGAAAACCGAGCGATCGCCAGTGTTCGATCACTCGGTTCTCAGTGTAGAGGCGCCGGGGGACAGAGGCAGCCTCCACCTAGGTAAGTATGAATAAGGGGAAAAATAAATAAGTCTTTTTACTTTTTTCTCTTTTAAGCTGACAGCTGAAGCCTGCTGTCGGCCGAAATCACAAAGCCGGTCCAGACTTGGAAAAATTCACAACCATATGGTCGGGATCCGCTCGCGTGCCTGGACCGGCACCCATCTCAGCGAGCATCTGAGAGCCTGAGCTCGCCGCTCCCATCCCCTCCACTCCCCAGTGTTCCTGTGAGCAGAGCAGAGAGCCGGTGACTGACAGTCACCAGCTGTCTGCTCGTCACCAGCTGTCTGCTCAGAGAAGCGAGCAATTGGTGGTGTTTGATTACTCGGTTCTCAGTCTTGGAGCCAGCGGTCCGATACTGCATCCACCTAGGTAAGTATAATTCTTTAAAAAAAAAAAAAAGAGAAAAAAAAGGTTTGACAATAAAACCTGGAAGCTGATTGGGCCATGCAAAGCTGCACCAGATTTTGTGAGGGCCCCAGCTTTATTAAATCTCCCCCAATGCATATGTGCATTAGGGTGTCAGTTAAAATGAAGGTGTTGCAGGGCGCTGCAATAAAACGGGTGTAATCGCAGGTAAATAACTTTTAGTGTACATTAAAAGCACATAATATCTGCGTTTCTCCATAATGCCTACATATGCTTTTAAAGTGTGATGCCACCTTTACACCATAATTTAAAGTGGTTGTAAGGGCTGAGTTTTTTTTTACCATCACACATTCTATGCATGAAGGTAAAAAAGCTGAATTCCCAACACCCTCCTGACTCCTCTAGTCCCTGCTACACTTACCTGCTGTTCTGATAGCCTTACAGTACATCTGCTGGTGTACTAATCTGTACATGTAAAAAAAGCCGTACACTGCCCCGGATGCTGTGTAGGGCATAGTTCCGGCAATTGCTAGAAGTCATTGTTCAGCGGAATTGCATGACCACATGGACCAATGATCACCTCTTCGTAATTTAACAGAAAAAGAGACTCTCATTGGTCAGTGCCGTTGTGTGACCACTCTGTCCAATGACTGCTGGGCGTTGCTGGCATTATGCTGTTGCACAGATTCTTGGGCTGTGTATGGAGTTTAAAAGTGTTGGTAGACCAGAGGGTGTGCACATTGGAGGGTTATCAGCACAACAGATAAGTGCCACGTTGGGAGGATGTTAGGAATTCATCTTTAAATATTTGGGGTAAAGGTAGAATTATTCTTTAAGTTACAAGTTCACTTTTAAGCTAAAGCCCATGAGCCCACCCTCCCCAGACTCCCTATCAGGCCCTATCAGGTCTATGGAACATACTGTGCGGGTGCAGCCAGTGCCTGAGAATGTAAACACCAGAGGAGTTTGCCACTGGAGAGGTAAGTTGGCACGTGGGTGGGTGATTTTGGGTTGGACTAGGTTAGTGAGCTAGAGAGGGTGGGCTAGTAGAGTTTTTTCTAGAAGTGAATTTGTCCTTTACGATCCAACTCTGGCCAAAAAAGTTTTCCCATGCAGTGAGGCTGTGCCCACCACACTGCATAGGTCAGCTGCTCATTTTGTCCAGAGGGGAGGAGAAAGCTGTATACTCACCCGATCCTCTGCTCCGTTTTCATTATGTCTGTAGGAAAATGCCCACATTTTGGATATTGCCTTGGGTGTGTAGTTCATCTATAGAAGTAAACAAAATAAGAACATTTCTTATTGGATACTCTCATACAGGCTATAGTGAGGTGGTATAAGAGATGGTGTGAACACCACCCTGGGAAGAAGTGATGGAGATATCATTTAGCTCATTATCAAGAATTAAAAATATTAATTGTAAAAAAAGAACATACTCTTCTTTTCACACCGGCTAATGTTCCTTTGCATTCCAGCCAACTTTCCGAGAGCCTCTTCTGTCCTGAACCGCCATCTTCACTAAGGGCGTCTGGTCATCCTGCGGCTTCCTTGTTTTCTAAGCGCATGCACGCGCAGCATTCTAGCTGGGGAATACTATTGTTTGCCGATACCATGGCAATGTGTAAACTGACAATGCTGCGCATGCTGTCCCTGCAGATTCATATTATACTTTGCCAATACAATGGCAGATGTAAATAAAGGGATTTAACAAAATGAAAAATATGTGAAAGGATGGGGCGATGAGGAAAATTTTGGATTGTGCATACCTTGGATTGTAAACTCCTTGAGGGTAGGGACCGATGTGAATGTACAAAGTATATGTAAAGCGCTGCGTAAATTGACGCCGCTATATTAGTACCTAAATAATAATGAGGATAAAGGGCCATTTTAAGCCCCAACAAAGTTTTTTTGAGGGTATCTGTGTCTTTTTTGAATTTTAACCTTTGATGGAAGCTGCCAAGATGGGACACGCTGGCCACGTTTCTAGGGACAGCAAAACGAAACCTTTACATGTTCATCACACGTTCTACCACTGCTTTTTAAATGTGTATGGATTGGAGAATATCCGCTTCTATTCAAGGGTTTTCACACAGGTATTATAGTGGTTGTAAACCCTTCGGGGGAAGTTACACCTACAGGTAAGCCTAGATTAAGGCTTACCTGTAGGTGTTTGCAATTTGCCAAAAGGAATACACCGTTGTCTACGGCACAGGCGCACTGAGATTCCCATTCATAAAACCGGCAGAGCCGGCTTTAATGACACCTGCGCTCATGCGCAGAGTGACGTTTTCGTCGCTCCGGCCAATCACAGCGCCGGAGCGGCGATACCTGGAAGTAACCTTCCAAAGAGATGTCTGTGGCCGGAGGGGGAGACTAGGACGGCTTTGGGGGCTTCGATCTAAGGTAAGTAATGCATAATGAGCTAGTATGCTAGTCATACTAGCTCATTATGGCTTTGTCTTGCAGGTGTTTATTTTAAAAAAAATATATATTTTCGGGTTTACAACCACTTTAAATATATACTCTGAATTGTGAAGTGTCCATCTGGAAACTTTAAGAATTTGTTTGCAGAATTGAGGTCAGACTCCAGCTGTTCAAACAATAAAAACTAGGCAGGGTCACATAAATATGGCTTTACCTGTTTCTATAGTACTATAAGTCAAAAGCTGAAACCCTTTACACATAATGACGTTGCTTGCATAGTTGAGTATTTGTTCACACTGGTTGGGAATATCGGCTTTGCCAAAAGATACGTTTAAAGTGGTCGTAGACCTCAAGCATGAAATATGAACAAAGCATATCCCTCTATAATGTGTACTTGTCTCTATCTGGAGCACATGGTGTAATTTCTGTCTGCTGCTTCCTCTGCTATCTGCATGAATTACTCTTGACGCCAAGAAAAAAATAGTGACAGGGGAGGGGACATCCAGAGTGACAGCCTCAGCTCTGTTCCTGTGTGCTGTATAAAGGGGGGTGTGTCCCTTCCCTCCAATCAGCTCTCAGAGATCTCCTCACCCTGAGTTTTGCAGAGTGTAATTTCAGCTCTCCACTCCTTTTTTTTCTGAACTCTCAGACAAGCTTATAAATCCAGCACTGAATGTAGAGAATCGGGTACAACTTATGTAGGATGATTTGTTTCATCTCTGTTATCATCTGAGGATAATTCCTTCACCGGGTATATGTAAGGGTTTACAACCACTTTAACCACTTCAATACCGGGCACTTAAACCCCCTTCCTGCCCAAGCCATTTTTCAGTTTTCAGCGCTGTCACACTTTGAATGAAAATTGCGCAGTCATGCAAAACTGTACCCAAATGAATTTATCATTTCCCCCCCCACAAATAGAGCTTTCTTTTGTTGGTATTTGATCACCTCCTACGGTTTTTATTTTTTGCGCTATAAACAAAAATAGAGCGACAATTTTGAAAAAAAAAGCAATATGTTTTACTTTTTGCTATAAATATCCCCAAAAATATAAAAAAAATTAAAAACATTTTTCCTCAGTTTAGGCCAATACATATTCTTCTACATATTTTTGGTAAAAAAAATTGCAATAAGCGTTTGATTGGTTTGCGCAAACGTTGTAGCGTCTACAAAATAGGGGATAGATTTATATTTTTATTTATTTACTAGTAATGGCGGCGATCTACGATTTTTATCTTGACTGCGATATTGCGGCGGACCTATCGGACACTTTTGACACATTTTTGGGACCATTCACACTTCTACAGCGATCCATGCTATAAAAATGCATTGATTACTGTATTAATGTGACTGTCAGGGAAGGGGTTAACGGGGCGATCAAGGGGTTAATTGTGTTACCTAGGGAGTAATTCTGACTGTGGGGGGAGGGGACTGACTGGGGGAGGTGACCAATGGTTGTCCCCATGTACAAGGGACACACCATCGGTCTCCTCTCCCTGACAGGATGTGGATCTCTGTGTTTACACACAGAGATCCATGGTCCTGCTTGGTTACTGGGCAATCGCGGGTGCCCAGCGGACAACGCGGCCGCCGGGCACGTGCATCGGGTCCCCAGTGACGCGGCGGCGCGCCCCCTAGTGGCTCGGGAAGGCTATCACGTCATTTGACGGCGGGCGGTAGAGAAGTGGTTAAGGACTCATGCACAAGGGCACACAGTTTGCTGCATACAGATCCATCGTCTATACAAGTCTGAATGCAGCAATATTATATGCTATAGGCCCAATGCTGTATCCTGGCCTAAGGCAGCACTTTGCAGGGGGGCAGCACAGAAAGAGTCCCCGCCAGCTTGCGTTACACTGTTTAGTGTAGCGCAAGTCTTATGGGACAGACTGGGCTAAGAGGCAAATTAGTCTAGCGCCCCCATAAAGCGGCCACACTGCTTCCGGTATGCGGGCGGCCGGCATTCTGCAACTGGGGGGGGGGGCGGTGCTGCTTCTAATTTTGACTGTCCTATCCTCCTGGACCACAAACCTTCCTCACTGTGCTATATGTTTTCTGCTGCACCATTGGTATGGTTATATCTTCTTAGCCCTCTCCATAAAATTATCAGAAATTTGTGCTTAAAGTATGGATAGAGTAAGGGAGGGTTATAGCTTGGCCCCTGTCAGTTTATTTTTTACCATCCCTGTCCCATTGCAGAGATTTACCTTTACTTCCTGCCCCATAGTCAAACAGGAAGTAAGAGGAAATCTATGTAAATTAAGGGAATCCATTGACAACCCCCCCCCCCCCCAGGGCCTCAGAACTAATGTCCCCACTCGAAAATTTCTGGGGGGGGGTCTTAAAAGGAAAGGGGTGTGGCCTTGACAGAAAGGGGGGGTCATAATTAAATTAGGGGTTGCACGAGTTTAGTCAGGCCTTGGGCAGCGCAAAACCTTAAATACACTACTCTATGGGCCCATGTATACTGCACCATTTTGGTCTGCAGCGTTTGGGTACATAAACCAAAGCCTAGAAGACCCGTGTTCGTGTTTCTGCGTATGGAGAGTGTTTTACTATGTACACATGTAAACCTTTTTGCCAACGTTTACATATGTTCAGCATACATGAACTCTATTGGCTGCTGCTCAGAGCCAGCATGTAAATATCAGCAATGTGCAGTCATCGCTGCTGCTGCCGCCGCTGTCTCCATAATTTACAAACTATTGATTTTTAAATGCAGACCATAACAAGTTATGCAGTAGCAGGAAATGGACAGAATGACCTCAGACAATTCTGAATGGCTGATGGCCGCTGTCATCCTGCCCGTTTCCTGCTGCCGCATGAATAACTCAGTAAGGCCCACATTGAAACATCATGTGTAGACCTCCGCCTTCAGCCATTCAGAATCAGCCAAGGTAAATCTACTCATGCCTCACCGCCACATTAATGATGCAGTCAAGCCCAACATCTAAACCTCATCAGTGTGTAATCAACGGCAGTGGCTCTAGCTATGCGATGTTGATTTTTACAAGTCAGTCCTGAGCACCGGCTGCGGCTAGTAGGGTCCATGTAAATATTAGCGTTTGCGTCTAGAAGCATTTGAAAAAAATATATATATTTTTTTGTTAAAATGAAAAACGTCCGTCTCTAAACAAAACGCTGCTAAACACGAGTTGCCGCGTTTAGCCGCATTTAGCGCTTCAACTGCCTCTAAACACAGCTTCTGAACGCATTTTTTTGGGGTTCAAGAAAAAGCCTCTAAACACAATTGCCTAGAAACGATTATAAACAACCCAGTGTACATGTACTGATAAGATAACATAGAGGAGAGTTCAGGAGCAGTTGAAAAAAATGCTCAACTGCTCCTAAACGGCCGTTTACCAGCAGCAGTGTACATGAGGCCTTACCTGTCCCAGGGTCCAGCGATGCGGGGGAACAAAGCCCTGCTCCTCTCCCCCCTCCCCTCTACTGTGACTGGCCGGGCAATCATCTAGGACCTGTGATGTGTCCCAGATGATTGCCGGGAAGGAGGGGGGAGAGGTGATCTTCCTTCCGGCGCTGCAGAGCCCCGTGAGGAAGTGGGAGATGGAACCCTCTAAAAAGAGGGTTTCCAAAACGTCTTTCAGGACAGCACCCGAGAGATCATGGCTCCTCCTCCTACAGGAAACACCTCCTCAATTAAGTCTTTAATTGGAGGCCTCCACGTTGCTTCCATCAGTTTTTTTTTGTGTTTCCTCCAGCCGGAGGAACACCTCTGGTGAGAGCCACGATCTCTCAGGGCTTTCCTGGGAGACAAGGTTCTCAATCAGTCTTTTTTCTAGGAGAGTGATCCTCCCACTTACCTCCTAGCATGGACGGTCCCGTGGGCTCCCTCTCCCTCTTCCATGCTCGGGGAGAGCCTGTACAGCCCGGGAGGGCTGCCTCCTTTTTCTTCAGAGCGGTGGTTGCTGTACTCTCACCGACCGCTGGCGAAAGCGGCGTGGAGCTTTGCGGCGGCCGCCATTGTTCTGGTGGCCGAGGAGAGCCTCGGCCACGTCCTGTATGGGAAGAGGCAGCACTTCCGGGTCGGCGCGCGCGTCATTTCCGGCCGCAAGCGCAGAGGGAGAGGGCAGGGTCACCTGGTGCCTTAAAGTTCCTGTTCCAGGTCAGCGCGGCGGCGTTTTCGAATCTGGAACCGGCGTTTTTCTTCACCACGCATCCGCAGACAGCTATGGATAGCGATGCAGCGGATAAGGGGGCAAGCCAAGGCACCAGCAAGGCTAAGGTAAGGGACTGTGTCCTATTTTACACTGGGCCGTTTTCTGCTGTAGAGGGGGGGGGGTATTCACCCTTCTCCCCCCTCCATCTCCCCCACCCCCCATCTCCCTGGTGGTGCAGTGGCTGGTGATTTAGCATGTCTGCATAATATCTAGGGGTCTTTTTGTAAAAGGTGGTGGTGGTGGTGCATGGCTTGCGGGGCACAAGGAAGTGAAAGTGTTTTTTCCTATGTGCACCTGGGTGTATTGATTTGTACTGTGTAACAGTTTTTTCTTAGCGTGGTCCCTGTTTTTTTTCTTTTCTGTTTGTGCAGGCCAAAAGTTCTGCTCAACCAGTGAAGAGAAGGTGCCCTGTCTGCAAGGAAAAGTTAAGCGAGGCTTGGACCAAGTCACTTTGTGCAGATTGCACTGCAAATGTAGTCAGGGAAGAGTCTCCATCCTTTTGTGGCGATCTAGTATCTACAATTAAGGATCAACTCCGTGCCACCTTTCAAGCTTTTAGGTCAAACCTAAGAGAAGAACCAGGCCCTTCAAGGGAACCTAAGGCTCCTCAGCCTTCTTCAGATCCTCAAGACGGCTCTCAAATATTATTGGGAGGTCCGATAGACGCTTCCCAAGAATCTGCTTCCCTTTGCTCCGGATGGAATAGACTCTGAGGAGGAAGAAAATGAAGCAGAGAGCGCTTCTAAGTACAAGATGTCGCTTGAAGAAGTCGCAGGACTTTTAAAAGTAATCCATGCGACTTTGGGGATTGAAGAGGAAAAGAAGGAGCTCTCCCTACATGACCGCATGTATGCAGGTTTGGGTGATCCAAAAAGCCGTGTTTTTCCAGTCCATTCAATAATCTCGGACATGATTAAAAGAGAGTGGTTGGAACCTGAGAAAAAGCCTTTTTTTTTTTTTTCCCGGTCTCGTAAGAGAAGATTTCCATTTGAGGATAACCCGGATTCCATCTGGAACAAGGTTCCAAAACTGGACTCTGCTTTTTCACTGGTCTCAAAATCAACTGACCTTGCCTTTTGAGGACATGGGCATGTTAAAGGAGCCCATGGACAAAAGAATGGATTTGCTTCTTAAAAGGGCTTGGCAATCTGTGATGAACAATCTAAAACCAGCAATGGCAACAACCTGTGTCGCTAGGAATTTAGAACACTGGATTAACCAGATGAAGGCCCATGTTACGGCGGATTCTCCAAAACAGGAGATTCTGGACTCATTTACAACGCTTTCTGCAGCAGTATCATATATTGCAGATGCTTCAGCAGAATCCATTCGTATGTCAGCCAGGTCAGCGGCTTTGACCAATTCTGCTAGGAGAGCCTTGTGGCTTAAAACTTGGCCAGGAGATGCTGCATCTAAAAATAGACTGTGTAGCATTCCCTTTGCAGGGGATTTGCTATTTGGTTCTGAGCTGGAGTCCATTCTTGACCGTACAGCTGACAAAAAGAAGGCGTTTCCGGTCAAAAAACAACAGGTACAGACCCGTAAGCGTTTTTTTCGTCCCCAAAAAGGACAACAGGAAGGAAAAACGCAAACCAAAAGGAAGCAGTGGTCTTCCCAGAAACCAAAAGGTAGGAGTGGAGTGCTCTTCCATCCTCCTGCGACCCCCGGAAAGCCGCAGTGACAATCCACCCCAAGTAGGGGGAAGACTCCCAAGAGTTCATTCCCCAGTGGCGAGACATCACTACAAATCAGTATATTCTAAACATGCTCTCCCAAGGATATGTGGTGGAATTCACGGAAGAACCCCCAAAGAGATTCCTAGTGGCAAACGTCCCGAGGGATCCGGTCAAGGCACTCGCCATGAAATCCCTAATTCAGGAACTGATATCCCAGAGAGTCATTGTTCCGGTTCCAACAAAGGAGTTCTTCCAGGGGTTCTATTCTCACGTTTTCCTTGTACAGAAACCTTCAGGAAAGTACCGCCTCATCCTAAATCTAAAAATGCTGAATTTGTCAGTAGAATACAAAAGATTTCGGATGGATTCCATTTTCTCAGTAAGAAGCCTCCTGAGTCAAGGATGCTTCATGGCGTCAATAGATTTGCAGGACGCATACCTCCACATTCCTATTGCTGCCAGATCTCAGACATATCTGAGGTTAGCACTGAGAGAAGGGAAGAAGGTGGTACACCTGCAATTCAGAGCTCTTCCATTCGGCCTGTCATCTTCTCCAAGGGTGTTCACGAAGGTAATGGCCGAAGCTCTAGCACCCTTGCGTCTAGAGGGAATTTCAGTGATTCCTTATCTAGACGACCTGCTACTGTTTGCCCAAACCAGAGATGGACTTCAGAGAAACTTGGACAGAGCACGTGCTCACCTAGAATCCATCGGATGGATACTAAACCTCCAAAAGTCCAATCTGATTCCCTCTCAGGAGGTGTTATTCCTGGGTTTCCGTATCAACTCTGTGGAGCAAAAGATTTTTCTCCCAGAAGAAAAACGGGAAAAGCTGTTAAAGGTTGTGTCACTCTTACAAACCAGTCAGCTTCTGTCCATCAGGAGGGTCATGCCAGCATTAGGAACCCTGACCTCTTCCATACCGGCAGTACAATGGGCAAAGCTCCATTTCAGGCCACTGCAAAAGTTTCGGTTAAAAATCTGGGATCGCCAGCAGAATTCACTAGATTCACTGGTGAAGATCCCCACCAAAGTAAAGAGGAGTCTCTGGTGGTGGAAGAACCAGGCAAGACTCTCAGCAGGCCTGTTATGGTCCTTTCCAACCCAGGTAAGGCTAACAACCGATGCCAGCTCCTGGGGTTGGGGGGCTCACATGAGTGGTCGTTGGGCTCAGGGATCTTGGCCCACAAGGGAAGCACTGAGATCTTCAAACTGGAGGGAACTAAAGGCGATAGAAATGGCCTTATTGTTCTTTGCAGAAGAAGTCCAAGGGCGACATCCACAAATTCTGTCGGACAACGCCACGGCGGTGGCTTACATAAACCGACAAGGGGGCACCAGAAGCAGAATACTTCAAGGCCTAGCAGAGAGCATTCTAAATTGGGCAGAGCTCCATACTCAATCCTTGTCCGCGGTCCATCTAAAAGGGACCCTAAACAGGATAGCGGATTTCCTCAGCAGGAACCAGGTGTACGAAGCGGAGTGGCAATTGAATCCAGATGTCTTCAATCTAATAGTGAAGAAATGGGGACAGCCAAGAGTGGATCTCTTTGCGACTCAGGAAAATACACAAATATCTCTCTTTTTTTTCCCTGAACAGGAACGAGTCATCTCTGGGGGTAGATGCTCTGGCGCACAGTTGGAATTTTCACCTCAGCTACGCCTTCCCTCCTTTTCAGCTGATTCCGCAGGTCATAACAAAAATCCGGAAGGAGGATACGACAGTAATCCTCATCACTCCCTTCTGGCCCAAGAGGCCTTGGTTTTCAGCTCTTCTACAGATGCAGATCAAACCATACTGGCATCTTCCCTTGAGACAAGACCTTCTGTTACAAGGTCCGCTGTTTCACCAAGAAGTAGAAAAGCTAAAACTCACAGCCTGGCTTCTGAGGAGCAGCTCTTAAGGAGAAAAGGATTCTCGGATAGGTTGGTGGCTACCCTCCTATCTAGCAGAAAGAATGTTACCAGAGCAATATATCACAAAGTCTGGAAAGTCTTTAACTCTTGGTGCACTGCATCCGGCAGACCATTAAAGCAGATTTCTTCTATCTTGGAATTTCTGCAAGAAGGAGCAGATAAGGGCCTAGCGATCAGTACCCTAAAAGTTCAGGTTGCTGCACTGGGGGTATATTTTGAGAAATCTATTTCATCAGAGCCCCTAGTAAACAGATTCTTTAAAGCCCTCACTCGGGCTAGACCGATAGTGATCAAAAACTGTCCGTCATGGGACTTATCAGTCGTTCTACAGGCCCTGACCAGGGAACCTTTCGAACCTCTCAATTTAACCTCCCTGAAGCTAATTACTTTAAAAACAATTTTTCTAGTAGCTATTACAACAGCTCGAAGGATCAGTGAGCTGCAAGCTTTATCTATCAGGGAGCCATTTTTTTTCTATTTTTTCAGACAGAATTGTACTGAAGACGGATTCTAACTTTTTACCAAAGGTTGCCTCAGTTCAAAATAGAACCCAGGAGATAATACTTCCTACGTTTTGTTCTAATCCGTTGGGTAAGAAGGAAGAAGAATTCCATACCCTGGATGTTAAAAGAGCAGTCTTAAGTTACCTGGAAGCTACTAAAGACTTTAGGCGTTCAGACGCACTATTCATTTTATTTTCCGGAAATAAAAAAGAAAGACAAGCTTCTAGAGGAACCATTGCCAGATGGTTGAGAATGGCTATCTCAGACGCCTATTCCCTTACAGGCCAGGAGAGTCCAGTAAGTATCAGGGCTCATTCTACTAGAGCTTCGGCGGTGAGTTGGGCAGAAAAAGCTGTTGCCACCCCCGAACAAATCTGTAAGGCAGCTACATGGACAAGTCTGACGACCTTTGCCCGTCATTATAGATTAGATCTCATGACGGCTGGGGACCAGGCTTTCGGAAGGAAAGTCTTACAGGCTGTTGTCCCACCCTAAATGGGGTAAGTCTCGATTATCCTCTCGGGTGCTGTCCTGAAAGACGTTTTGGAAAAATGCAAGTTAGACTTACCGGTAACTTGTTTTCCAATAGGCTTTCAGGACAGCAGGATCCCGCCCTTTTTTTATGCTGTTGCTGTAATACTATGTAATAACTGTCGCTTATGTGTTGCAGCTGGGGCTGGAGGTTCTCTACAAACAACTGATGGAAGCAACGTGGAGGCCTGCAATTAAAGACTTAATTGAGGAGGTGTTTCCTGTAGGAGGAGGAGCCATGATCTCTCGGGTGCTGTCCTGAAAGCCTATTGGAAAACAAGTTACCGGTAAGTCTAACTTGCATTTTTCCGCTCCCTCCCCCAAAAAATGACATGCTAAATGTGGCATGTCAGGGGGTCACTTTCTCTTAAAGCAGAAGTTACATTTTTGGGTGGAACTCCGCTTTAAAGGGTGGGGTTGTCCTTGTGTAGCATCCGAAGAGGGGTTATTGCCGTTGCCTTCTCTGCTGTAGGGAGAGTGCAGCCATATTGGTTTCTAGCTTCTTATTCTAGGGAAGACTTCCCGCAGTACTAGACTTGAGCTAAGCTTGGAGGGTTTGTGGGTGTCGTACTGCTTGCTTGAGTAAAACCACCAATGCAGCGGTTTACCAGCAACCCTGTACTGTATAGTGTGTTTTGAGGCCTGCTTGTCCTCTAAAAAGACCTTGTCATAGCAGCACTGTGAGTTGGCGGGTGTGAAAGCATCTAGTGTTGTAGGGTAAAAAATGGAAACCAGGGTCTGGTGAAGTTCTCTACTTCTTTTTGCAGTTCCCTTTTAGTTTTTTGAACTGGTCTACTCTTGACAGTTCTGCCTGTCACTCATCCTAAGCTCCCACCCCCATCAACATAAACAGGAAGTTCCGACATTTAGCCTGAACCCTTTAAAGCCCCCCTTCCATAATCTCTAACCTTTGTGCACTGGTTGGCTGTCTTGTTGGAACAGGAAGGGGCCGTCCCCAAACTGTTCCCACAAAGTTGTTCTTAATGTCTTGGAATGCTGACGCCTTAATAGTTCCCTTCACTGGAACTAAGGAGCTAAGCCCAACCCCTGAAAAACAACCACACAGCATAATCCCCCCCCCCCCCCATCACCATATGATTTGGACCAGTGCACAAAGCAAGGTCCATAAAGACATGGATGAGCGAGTTTTGGGTGGAGGAACTTGACTGGCATGCACAGAATCCTGACCTCAACCCCATAGAACACCTTTGGGATGAATTAGAGCGGAGACTGCGGGCCAGACCTTCTCGTCCAACATCATTGCCTGACTTCACAAATGCGCTTCTGGAAGAATGGTCAAACATTCCCATAGACACTCCTAAACCTTGTGGACAGCCTTCCCAGAAGAATTGAAGCTGTTATAGCTGCAAAGGGTGGGCCAACTCAATATTGAACTCTATGGACTAACACTGGGATGCTATTAATGTTGATGTAAAGGCAGGCGTCCCAATACTTTTCACAATATAGTGTATTTTGTATCCTAATTCAGCTGCTGTGTAGCAAATTAGTAATTTGAATGTTTTTATATATTTTTACCTGATGAAACTGAATGCATTTAAGTTTCTAATTGTGTTTCCTTCTAGAGATGTGAATTGTGTCCCCATAAAGATGGAGCATTAAAGCGCACTGATAATGGGGGTAAGTGCAGCTTTTACTTATTTGCTTTCAAAGTTGTTTTTTCAAATGCACTGAATGTTTCCAGAAAGGGATGCATTACATTTTTATTCATTTTTTTTTTTTTTTTGGTCCTCCACCTGTTGCAGAAGTCTCATGGTGCCTTTGCCTCTGGGAATCATGCTTGTAGTTTCCATAGTGTTGCAGTGCCTCCCAGCCCTTGTAGTTCTGCAAACAGCTGGAGGGCCGACGTTTGCTTACCCCTTCCATACACTAATAGATTTCTTTAATTCAGCCTGCATTCTGGGCAAATGAAATCTTAACAGATCCCTCCATCCACACTAAACTATGTCAGTTGGACAAATCCCCCCCCCTTCTTGCTATTATATTATGACAGCTAGCATTGGCAGCAGCCCATCTCACCAAGAGTCGCTGCACCGCAGAATGACACAACTCCCTGCAGTCCATGGACTTGAAGGGAGTGTCTCCTTTGAGACGCTTCAATAAAGTAAAAGAAAAAAAGTAAACAGACTTGTATGAGAAAGTATCCCTTTCTCTTTAAATTGCTTCCTTTATGTGAAATCCCTGGTGTTCTTGCCAGTCCCTCTGCTTTCCTATAAAAACTTACATGCCACCCCTGCACAGCCATTCACTGGGAAGCTCAGTGTGCTGCTGCTTTCCTCCCCCAGCTCTTATGCATCTGAGAACAGAGGGAATGTGATCACTTATAAAAAGTATTTATAATGTGTTTTTATAGCTATACAAAAATGTGTTGCCTTTCATTTCTATGGTAACTAATTCAGCCCCAGAAGGTTTACCCCCCCCCCCCCCACTTCATGACCAGGCCATTTTTGGTGATACAGCATGCTTTTACAATTGTGCGGTCGTGCGACACTGTACACAAATAAAATTGATGTCCTCTTATTCCCACAAATGGCGCTTTCTTTTGGTGGTAAATGATCACCTCGGCGGCTTTTAGTTTTTTTGCGCTATAAACAAAAAAAGACCCACAATTTATGCTATAATTAAAAAAAAACGTAGAGAAATTTCGTCATCAATTTGGGCCAATATGTATTCTGCTACATATTTTTGGTATAAAAAATCCCAATAAGCGTATATTTATTGATTTTGCACAAAAGTTATTTCGTCTACAAACTAGGAGATGTTGCTATGGAATTTTTTTCCTTTTTTTTTTTTCTAGTAATGGCATCGGTCAGCGGTTTATTTTTTTCTCTCAGGACTACGACATTGCAGTGGACAAATCGGACACCTAACTGACACTTTTGATGCTTTTTGGGGACCAGTGACGCTAATACAGTGATCAGTGCTAAACAATATGCACTGTAACTGTACTACCGTGTTTCCCGAAAAATGAGACCGACCCTGAAAATAAGACCTAGTCTTATTTTCCAGGAGGCCTGCAAAATAAGTCCTTCCCCGAAAATAAGCCCTAGTTTAAAATGCTTGTAAATTCCTACAATCCACTCTGTTACATTAGTACATTATGTACAATGTGTGTGTTTCTGTAATATACCGTATATACCCGAGTATAAGCTGACCCGAATATAAGCCGAGGCACCTAATTTTACCACAAAAAACTTGGAAAACGTATTGACTCGAGTATAAGCCTAGGGTGTCCATCTGTCTCACTTTGCCTCACTGTGTCCATGTCCATGCCTCACTGTGCCCAATCTCCCTACCTGATCTCCGGCGCTGTGTGACTAGACTGACGTTTAACATGGGAGTCTATGGAAGGGGTGCCCGGCTTTGAAAAATCGGTGCTCCCTGGCAAACCTTGCACACTTGTAGATTAAGAATGAGGCTATATGTGTGCCAAGTTTGGGGTCCAGGGGACCTACGGCTGGCCGGGATCAGGCGCACAAAGGTGAAGATGGACACAGACTTGAGTATAAGCCGAGGGGGGCATTTTCAGCACAAAAAAAATTTGCTGAAAAACTCGGCTTATACTCAAGTACGGTAATTGCTGGAAAGAGAGCTCTGGTGCGTCACAGAAGCTCAGAGCGGCGCTATAACGAAGGTATTTGGCACAATTATATTATAGAAACACACATTGTACATTATATATTACTGTAATAGAGTGGATTGTAGGATTTTACAAGCATTTTATGTCAGTTCACACTGGGGATTCCTGTCAGGGAGAAGAGAGGAGGAGAGAAGATGGCACATTACATGTTAAGACCTACCCCGAAAATAAGCCCTACTGTGTCTTTTGTTGCCAAAATGAATATGTCTTTTCGGGGAAACACAGTAATGACACTGGCTGGGAAGGGGGTTAACATCAGGGGCGATCAAAGGGGTAAGTGCGCTCCTAGGGGGTGCTTTCTAACTGTAGGGGGGGGGATTCTGTGACTGAAGGAACACAGAGATCTGTGTTTTTGCTTAGCAGAAACACAAGGTCTCCATCTTCCTCCTTCACAGAACTGCGGTCTGCCTTGTTTACATAGGCAGAACGCTGTTCTGCCTCTCCTGTGGATGGTCGCAGGGGGCCCGTGCCCATCGCAGCCTTCAGACCCGCTGATTGACTCCCGCTGTGTCCAATCACAGCGGGAGCGGGTCGCTGGCGCTGCGCATGCGCCCCAGACCCACTGCACAAAATCACATACCTGTACGTGCATTTTTAATTGTTTAGTGGCAGGGGAGTTTACAGGCTACGCATCACTTGTGCAATTAATGGAGCTTTTGAGCATACAAAAACGCTCTAAAAAAAAAATGTAGTGCATTCTTATGGCCAGAATTCTGACCAGTAGAATGTATGAACACCAGATGCCGCAGGTTTTTAACGCATTTTTGCTGCAGCTAATTTCCTGTATGAGACAGAAATGTCAAACATACAGTGTACATTAGCCCAAGAGGTAGGGTCTGCACATTGATAATGATTTAAAAAGTCACTCCACTTTCATGGGAAATAAAAATAGAAAATAAAAATTAATGTAAGTGTAGAGCCCACTACCTTTTTGGTATGTGTTTAAAATAGGGTTTATTGTTATTAAACTGTCAGTGCAGGCAAAATCTAGTCAGGCCTGTGCATTAAGCTAGGCCTGGTTGTTTTGATCTGGGACTGGGAGTGTCAGAGTAGCAGTGGGTGTGGCCACCTGTGCTCAGACTCTGGAACTCCTCCCCTGCTTTCAGGGAGAATGTTCTGGAAGGGGGCGGAGCTGGAAGCTCTGAGTAACGGGCAGCTTGTGTGGCAGCTCTGACCAATCCCCCAACTAGGATTGGAAGGGGGCGGGCCTGCTATATAAGATGAGGTAACATGCCACTGGGGAGGAGTCGTGAGAGGAAAGAGGATGGAGCAGTAGTGTTTTTGTGTGGAGGCCCCCTGCCTGGGGCTTGGGGCCTACCAGGTGTTGAGGATAAAGTCCTGATGGAGGACCACTTTTTTCTTCAACACCGCAGAGGAGGAATTCAGGATTAAGAGAAAGGAGTTTGGAACTGTTACTGCTGGACTGTGTGGTTGAACCATGTCTTTTCCATGGACCGGGGACCATGGAGAAGGTCAGTGGGTACACGACAGCAAGTGATGGGATGTTGCACGGTCAGTCCTATAAAGCAGGATGTTACAAGGAGAGACTCCAAACTTAATGTGAAAGACTGTGGCCGGGGAACTCAGCCTCCACATCACTGGACTATTTGGGCCTAGTAGTCCGGCAGTTACTATTTGCTATTGGAGAAATTGTGGTGTGTGAGGATACGCTCCGGACGCAGGGCCAGCATTTGGATAACTGTTATCACCACAGAAAGTCATTCAGAGTGACTTTTCCTAGAAGAAGTAAGAGGAAATTCAGACAAAAGGGTTTTACTCAGGAATCCTTCAAGTAATATTCTGCAGGAATCGGTGCAGCAAGGGAGCAATAGTCTGCAGTGACGCAGCTCACTAAACTACAATCTTTGCTGTGCCTTATCTTCAGAATGTACACTACCAATGTGCTTATATCTATGGGCATCCCGTGTCATTATACCCTTCCCAACTCTACTCAAGAAATCCCTACAATAAAAATACCGCAAGGTAAAGCAAGTGACTCTTCATTGTGTCTAAAGAAGGGGAAGTGAGAGAAATGGATGGATGGAGGGTCAGACAACAGGAGGATGTGTGGATCTTTTCAACTTGGCAGTATGTGCACCGCTACATAGCGTATACAATTGCTACACAAGTCCTATTGTAATTAAATGCAAAAAAAAAAAAACTTGCCTTCCTTTTTCAATCTGCAGCTGCTGTAATTTTCTGTAAAATGCAATTCAATTTGGCAACCTGGAGGCATTCTGTACACAGATGGCGTACCGAACTCCCCCCAGAAATGTCATTTTCGGCTTGTGTGATTGGCTTACTGGTTTTCCCAGAAGTCTGCACTAAGATACATATCAGATTTTGGGCTTCACCTGCAAAAAAATTGTCATTTTT
This sequence comes from Rana muscosa, assembly GCA_029206835.1. Lineage (NCBI taxonomy): Eukaryota > Metazoa > Chordata > Amphibia > Anura > Ranidae > Rana > Rana muscosa. The sequence goes on along the minus strand of CM055122.1, from coordinate 258,372,211 downwards.
GGTGAGATACTCCCCAAGAGAAATCGCATCCACAGGGATTCAGACCACGCCACTTTCCTTATTAAGTGCATCAGCTGATCGATTAAATATAAAGTCACTCCCATTCACATTCACTTTGCACATGGACAAACAAACAGCTTTTTCTTCAGAATAACAAAAGGTGGGAATCTGCAACAACGTTTGTTAAAATACTTGACCTGGACATTGATCACCCAGAGGGGAATATTTTTTTCTCAACAAAAGCAGAGTTACTCTTTAAGAATAATAATGAAGATCCTTGCATATGCCATAGAAACATGTTACATGTGCTAGCATTCAGCCCCATGGAATCTATGGTTTGCTCAAAACTACACAAAAAATGCAGTAAGTGTTGTTTTTTTTTTTTTTTTGTTAAACACACCTTATTAAAAACACACAGGTGGAAGCTACGCCTTTTTAAAATCGTGCAGAACCCTCCATGCGCTTTAGGTATGGAAAGCACATCTAAAACCCAGCACAGTGGTGTAGTGGTTGGCACCTCTGCCTACCAGCAAAAGGGTCGCTGGTTTGATTTCCAACCATGACACTACCTGCCTGGAGTTTGCATGTTCTCCCTGTGCCTGCGTGGGTTTCTTGCAGGTACTCTGGTTTCCTCCCACGCTCCAAAAGCCATGCTGGTAGGTAAATTGGCCCTAGTATATGTATGTATGTATGAATGTGAGTTGGGGACCTTAGATGTAAGCTCCTTAAGTGTAGCGACTGATGTGAATGCACAAATGTATATGTAAAGCGCTGTGTAAATTAACGGCGCTATACAAGTACCTGAAATAAATAAAATAAAACCCGGTGCTGTACCTGGGCCCTCATTGTACCGCATGCTCTGTTCGCTGTGAGCTGATGCTGCCCATGGCTTTGGATAATTGGATACATTAGCAGATTGTAAATTATGTAGAGGCAGGAAGGAGAGGCTGAGCCCTTGTTACTTAAAATGAATATCGTATTCAAAAACTTGGTTTTGTTTAATGTTTGGATCACAGATGAAACGTCTTTTTGGTTGACTTGCATCCTTTGTTGCCTGGCTTTTTTTTTTTTTTTTCTCCCTTTTTTCTTTTGAGACGCCCCACTGTTTGCATAATCATCATTACAGTTGGCTGTTTTTGCTTAGCATGGAAGCTTACTAGATTCAGGTGAACAGGAAACATGAAATTGCCTGAACTCTCCAGCATTGTGAGAGCAGACTTCTCTAAATATAGGTTGTCCAACTAAGCACTTTCACTGCGTTAAACTTTTGATGGCCTTTAACTGCTTTTCTTGGCTTTTATATGCGGCTTGGAAAAATTATTTTTGAATATTAAAGGCTCCTTTTTAATGTGACAGGCTAAATAGGTCCCAAATCCAGTTACTATGTGATGCAAAAGCTTCAAAGTAAATGAAAAACAACTTTCTTTACCTCCCCTGACTGCCAAATTATTTGTGTCTCATGCGCTCCCCCTCCCAGACACTGCAGCACACAGTGGGAAGGTTTAAAGTGGTTCTAAAGTCCAAAATAATTTTTACTTTAATCCATTCTCTGCATTAAGGTGAAAACATTTCACTAGCTGTTCTTTCCCTCCTCCTCAAATATTTACCTGTCACCTCACTCGATCCAGCACTGTGCCCATCTGCAGCAGCGCTGGTCTCTTTCCCTCTTCTCACAGGCACTCAGGCAAGAGAGGGAGCCATTGGCTCCTCCTACTGTCAGTCAAATTGTGTGTGCATCTATGTGTGCATACAGCCTGGTTCGGGAGCTCGCCCACATGTGTACCCGCATAGCACACAGTTTGCTATAGGGGCACATTAGAGGAGAGGAGGACTTGAGAGTGCTGACCAGGAATGCCAGAGAAGAAGGAAAGGGGTCCACTTTGTGCAATACAGAGCAGGAAAGTATTACATATTTTTATAAATTTTTTATTCTAGGTGGAAAAAAACGTTAACCACTTGCCACCCACTAACAGTACATATACTGCTAGCGGGTGGCACGGCAACGTACGGGTGCATCGCGATCCACTTCCTGGTTTCCGTTCAGGTGCCCTCTGCTGATCTGTGCTGTGATTGGACACATCATGAGTTTGTCAGCAGATTACAGCCAATGGTTTTGGCTGTATACCTGCTGATTGGCTGTGGCCAATTACAGCACAAAGTCCTGTGTTTACAAATGCACAGAACACCAAACACAGAACAGTGATTTGGCTGTGTCTTCTCCATGAAATCAACTCTAAGTTCAGGGAGAAAAGACAGACCGAGATCCTGTGAGTAGAAGTAGTACACATATATACTTGTTAGGTACACAGTTAACCCCTTGATTGCCCTTCTGACCACCCCTTTTACTCATTAGTGTCGTGTACAGTATAGTTCTCTGTATTAGTGTCGCTAGCAACGTCAGTGTCCCTCCCAGCGGGTGTCGGTACCAGATTGCCCATCACAGTCACACTATAAGTCACTGATTACTGCCATTACTATTATATCATCTATAGCTGTGTATATACAGTTGCAAAAAAAAGTATGTGAACCCTTTTGGAATCACATGGATTTCTGCACAAATTGGTCATAAAATGTGATCTGATCTTCATCTAAGTCACAACAATAGACAATCACAGTCTGCTTAAACTAATAACACACACAGAATTAAAGTGGAAGTAAACCCTCCTATCATTTTCAGGCAAGGAAGCTGCCATCTTGGCCTCTGTTTAATCTTAAACTGCCATGATGCTGCACATGTGATCAGTTATGACACCAGCCATTGGATGGTTTGACAGTTTGGTTGAGAGCACAACCAATGTGACAGTTGGCATTCCCGGCATGCCGGGCATGTAACTGCTTTTTGTTCAAATTTGTTTATTGAATTTTATCAAATTACAGAGAAATAATAATAAAAAAAATAAATAAATAAATAAAGCAACAATCACAGTAATCAACTGCTTTTTGAAACTGTTAAATCGATGGGTTTACTTCCACTTTAAATGTTACCATGTTTTTATTGAACACACCATGTAAACATTCACAGTGCAGGTGGAAAAAGTATGTGAACCCCTAGACCAGGGGTCTTCAAACTATGGCCCTCCAGGTGTTCACGAACTACAATTCTCATCATGCCTAGTCATGTCTGTGAATGTGTCAGTTTTACAATGCCTCATGGGATTTGTAGTTCCGCAACAGCTGGAGGGCCGTAGTTTAAGGATCCCTGCCCTAGACTGAGATCTCCAAGAGCTAATTGGAGTGAGGTGTCAGCCAACTGGAGTCCAATCAATGAGATGATATTGGAGGCGTTGGTTACAGCTGCCCTGCCCTATAAAAAACACACCTGTTCTGGGTTTGCTTTTTACAAGAAGCATTGCCTGATGTGAATGATGCCTCACACAAAAGAGCTCCCAGAAGACCCACGATTAAGAATTGTTGACTTGCATAAAGCTGGAAAGGGTTATAAAAGTATCTCCAAAAGCCTTTGCTGTTCATCAGTCCACAGTAAGACAGATTGTCTATAAATGGAGAAAGTTCAGCACTGCTGCTACTCTCCCTAGGAGTGGGCGTCCTGTAAGGATGACTGCTCAATGAGGTAAAGAAGAATCCTAGAGTGTCAGCTAAAGACTTACAAAAGTCTCTGGCATATGCTAACATCCCTGTTAGCGAATCTACGATACGTAAAACACTAAACAAGAATGGATTTCATGGGAGGCTACCACAGAGGAAGCCACTGCTGTCCAAAAAAAACATTGCTGCACGTTTACAGTTTGCACAAGAGCACCTGGATGTTCCACAGCACTACTGGCAAAACATTCTGTGGACAGATGAAACCAAAGTTGAGTTGTTTGGAAGAAACACACAACACTATGTGTGGAGAAAAAGAGGCACAGCACACTAACATCAAAACCTCATCCCAACTGTGAAGTATGGTGGTGGGGGCATCATGGTTTGGGGCTGCTTTGCTGCGTCGGGGCCTGGACGGATTGCTATCATCGAAGGAAAAACTAATTCCCAAGTTTATCAAGACATTTTGCAGGAGAACTTAAGGTCATCTGTCCACCAGCTGAAGCTCAACAGAAGATGGGTGTTGCAACAGGACAACGACCCAAAGCATAGAAGTAAATCAACAGAATGGCTTAAACAAAAGAAAATACGCCTTCTGGAGTGGCCCAGTCAGAGTCCTGACCTCAACCCTATTGAGTTGCTGTGGCATGACCTCAAGAAAGCGATTCACACCAGACATCCCAAGAATATTGCTGAACTGAAACAGTTCTGTAAAGAGGAATGGTCAAGAATTACTCCTGACCGTTGTGCACGTCTGATCTGCAACTACAGGAAACGTTTGTTTGAAGTTATTGCTGCCAAAGGAGGTTCAACCAGTTATTAAATCCAAGGGTTCACATACTTTTTCCACCTGCACTGTGAATGTTTACATGGTGTGTTCAATAAAAACATGGTAACATTTATTTCTTTGTGTGTTACTAGTTTAAGCAGACTGTGATTGTCATGAAGATCAGATCACATTTTACTTTCAAAGTATTTTATTTTCAAGAAATAAAAAAAAACATCATACATACATTAGGTAACCTACAAGAAATTAAAATACAAATCAGTATTGACCAATGTCTTCCCGGAGAAAAAACTAGTGAAGGATAATTGGCAAACCAATTACTAATATATTACAGAAGATGAAAGAAAAAGAAGTGATATATATGTAATAGATTGATTAGTACATCTTAAAGAGCTTAACCCAAAATCTACATCGAGAGGCCTCAGCGGAAATGTCCCCTGGAGGGATGGAAGCCCCTGCCCCTCCGAGGCACCCCAAAAGGGATCAAGCTGTGCCCGAAGGGAGGACTCCCAGTCTCCCACAAGGACTCAAATAAAGACTATCATTGCCTCTTCTTGAGAAGAATGAATAAATAAATTAAAAGATAAAATAATGTATCTAATAGAACTAAATGATACATCTCCAAAGTTATTCTATATTGGTTTAACAATGAAAAGATATTATCCTGTACAAAGGATCCAATAACACTTCTCCGGGAAGTCTTGATAAATAATAATAAAACATAAATAAAGAAGGAAAAAAGAAAAAGAGAAGGAAAAAGAGGTTAGAGAGAAGGAAGAGCAGGAAAGAGAGGAAGGAAAGTAGTAGAAAGTAAGTACATGCCTAGTTTGATAAGATTAGGGCTAAGTATAATGGAAAAAGGACCTAATAAATTGGAACTCCAACATAGTTAGCCCATGGATCCCATATTTTACCATACTTCACGGTGGTGTTGTTAAGAATACTGGCCAATTTTTCATGAATCATTATCCAAGACACTTTTCGAATAACATCAGAAAGGAAAGGTCTAGGTTTTTTCCAAGCCTTGGCGACTGTAATTTTAGCCCCTGTGAGTATAAAATGAATAAGAATTTGAGAAAATTTAGGAATATTGGGGATACGGGCATTTAGCAGAGCAACACACGGGGACCTGGGAACCTGGTATTCAGTAACCTTGGAGATCAAAATAAAAACTTTTTTCCAAAATGAACGAATCCTCGGGCATTCCCACCATATATGGGCCATTGATCCAGAAAGTCGGCATCCTCTAAAGCAGAGAGGATCCAAGGTAGGATATATGGCGGCCAATCTAGTGGGGGTAAGATACCACCTAGTAAACACCTTTTAATATTTGCTTCTGTTAAACATATGTTTAGAATACCTTTAAAGGACTTGGAGCAAGCCCTGTGCCAGGTCTCCAGGTCCCAGTTGAACCGAAAGTCCGTTTCCCAAGCTATCATATAGGAAGATTTCTCCATTGAGTGAGAGAGGGACGAATAGACCACTGAAATGCCTCCCCCTTGGATCCATATTTTGACCACACCACAATTCGTATTTAGTGAATTGGAGAGGCAACGGTTTGTCCTTCCAAAGAGTAATAAGATATTGAGAGATTTGAGAGAAGTGTAATCCCTCTGAGTCTGGGAGTTTCAATCTAGTAACACAGTAATTAAGAGTGATGGGACTCCCAGAGACCACAAAGTCTCCAATACGGTATAGCCCTTTGTCCGTCCACCATCTGAATTCTTCTACGTTTAAGCCCGGGGGAAAATCCGGGTTATTAAATAAAGGAGTGAGAGGATGGCCTGAAGAGATAAGAGCCGAATGGGACCTGACTCTGTCCCGTAGGGCTAAAGATTGGGAAAGAATGGGAGACATTATGGCAGGTCGTTTCTTAGGTGACCTCCACAAAAGATAATCAAGAGAGTAGTTGGGTACTGCTTGATTCTCCATCCTGACCCAATCTGGTCTCTCAGTCTTTGAATATATTGTGGAAAGTTGTGCTACCCTTGCTGCTAGGAAATATTTGTGTAGGTCTGGGAGACCAAGGCCTCCTTTATATCTATGGCGGAAAAGGGTGTTTTGTGATATACGGTAACCAGAAGAACCCCAGATATATTTTAGTATTTTGCTTTGAAGTGATTTTAAATGAAATTTTTTAACTGGGATGGGAAGTGCTCTAAAATAATAAAGAATTCTCGGGAGTAAGGTCATTTTTATTGAGTTAATTTTCCCTAACCAAGATAGTTCATGCTTAGACCAGATTTTAAGATCATTTTCCAATTTCCTGTATAGTGGCGGATAGTTGTGGTCATAGAGGGTTTCCGTACGAGCTGTCAGTGTGATTCCTAAGTATTTTATGGAGGAGTCTTGCCATTCAAAATTAAATGATTGTTTCAATGAAGAAACGTTAGAGAGAGGGAGCGAGACGTTCAGGGCTTGTGATTTTGTATAATTCACTCTTAGTCCAGAAATCTTGGCAAAATTGTTCAGGACCTTGCAAATGTTAGGTAGGGAGATTAAAGGGGACGTGAGAAATAAGAGAATATCATCGGCAAATAAGCCACATTTATGTATTTGATCTCCACAGGTGATGCCTTGAATGTTTGGGTTATGGCGTATAGCAATAGCTAAAGTTTCAATAGCTATCGCAAAAATTATAGGGGAAAGAGGGCACCCTTGTCTAGTTCCTCTAGCTATGTTAAATGGTTTAGAATAATGCCCTTGCAAGCGAATTTGCACCTTAGGATAAGAGTATAGGGAACTCAAGAGTCCCAAAAAACGATTTCCGAAGCCCCATCTTTCCATCAGGGAGAATAAATAAGGCCACGAAACCGAATCAAAAGCCTTTTGGAGATCTAAGGCTAAAAGAAGCCCCTGTTGTCTCGCTCCTCCCTCCCAATTAGATTGGAGTATAGAAATTACATCTATGGCCCTTCTTATTTGGTCGGGTCCCTGCCTCCCTGGAATAAAACCAACTTGGTCCTTATGTATGTATTTTTTGATGAAGGAAGCTAAGCGGTTGGCCATAATTTTAGTCATGATCTTAACATCAGTATTTATTAAAGAAATTGGACGATAATTGGATATTTCTTCTGGATTCTTGTCGGGTTTAGGAATAAGAGTTATAAACGCTGTGTTAAGGTGGATATCTAGAGGTTCTCCCGATGTTTTAGTGTTAAAAAATTTTGTTAGGTGTGGAGCCAGAATGTCAGCAAAGGCCTTGTAATACGGAATGGGCAATCCATCAGGTCCCGGAGCTGAGCCCGATTTGAGATTCCTAATGACTTCTGAAACCTCCTCTACGGTAAACTCTGACTCTAGTAAATCTCTATGTGAGGTGTGAAGTGTTGGAATGGGAAGGTCATCAAGAAACCTGGAAATTGAGTCTTTGTGGATTTGAGTAGGGGATTTATAAAGGTTAGAAAAGAATTCATGGAAAGCTTCAAGAATCTTGACAGGGTTAGCTGTGGGTGGTTGTCCTGAAATTCTAATTTTGGGTATAGAATTGACCCTTATTCTGGGAGAAAGTTTATGGGCCAACAGTGGCCCTATTTTATTAGCGTGTACATAAAATTTATTGTTAGACCAGCGGATTGCTTTTTCAGCTTGTGTAGTGAGGATCAAATTAAGCTCTAGTTTAGCTTTGTCTAAAAGGGTAGTGGATACCTTTTGAGGGGTCCTTTTTGTGGATGGCTCTGAGGGAATCATATTCTTTCTCTAAACGTTCTATATTAGCCTTACGTTCCCTTTTAATTTGCGTACCTAATTGTATAAATTTACCTCGAATGAAGGCCTTATGAGCCGCCCAAAGAACCTCAGCAGAGGTGTCTTTGTTTTCATTGAGAGAGAAATATTCTAACAAGGCTTCATTAATCTCCTCAACCTTGATTGGGTCAGAAAGGATAGAATCATTCGGTCTCCACGTACCCCCTGTTCTATTACGCGCATTGGAGTGCAAGGATACAATAACTAAGGAGTGGTCCGAGAGTGTTGTATCTTTAATATGGACGCTTATAATAAAAGGGAGAACAGGTGCTGGTATTAAGATATGATCAATTCTAGCATATGTATTATGCGGATGCGAGAAATGTGTAAAATCGCGTTTTGTAGGATTCATCTCCCTCCAAGTATCTATTAGATTATATGCTGAGAGTAATTTGGCTATTTTAAGACTCTCTCTAGTCGGTCGAGATAATTGGGCTTTGGGGGGTTTGGATTTGTCTAAGACCTGGTCAAATGCAACATTAGAATCACCACCAAATATTATCGTGCCTTCCAGCATAGGGTTGAGTGTATCCATTAAGACTTTAAAAAAGGCAGCTTGTCCCCTATTCGGGGCATAATAGGAGACCAAGGAATAAAGATGCCCCTCCAAGGTACCCTTTATTAAGATAAATCTTCCCTCCAAATCAGCGTGTTCCAAAGTCTTTACAAAATTACAATGCTTAGAGAAAAGAATGGCTACACCCTTGGTTTTAGTTTCAGCTTTGGCCAAGTAGAATTGTGGGTAATGATGATGTATATATTTTGGGCCATACCGTATTGGAAAGTGTGTCTCCTGAAGAAGGAGAACATCAATTTTTTGGGATTTATAGTGGTCCAGAATTTTACGTCTTTTAGTTGGAGAGTTGAGCCCCTGTACATTATGTGATGCGAGTTTAAGAGTAGATTGTGTGGTGTTAGCCATGGAAGCCCATAAGGATGCGCCTATCGTATTTGTCTCTACTCACCCCCAAAAGTCTTCCATCCAGCATCAATCTCACAAACTCCCTCCATATGAGAGTAAGTCGTACCAAGAGGAATGTGAGAATGGTAATAGAAAATCTATGATGCAAAAACAAACTAGGCATGTACTGAAAACGATATATTAAATAAAGAAAGAAGTAAAAGGAAAGAGTGAAAAAGAGAGGATTAGAAAGAAAGAGGAAGAGAATAAAGTCTCCTAGCATAAAAACCAGGGACCGGGAGGGGAGACTACCTCCCGGAGCCCTGTAACCAAGAGAAATACTGTCTGGCCTTAGGGGCTCAGACAACCCGTCCCTCAGAGACCTACTAGTCTCCAAGGGAGAGGCCGAGGCACATGTGTGCCAGCCCTCCGCAGGGCATCCTAAAAGTGAATTTTAGAAAAAGGTGATTGAAAAACAACACAGCTTTGTAATCCTTATACTGTAAACTGTCCCCCATGTGAATTAGTGATATAAGGGAGAACACACAAAAAAAAAAAAAAAAGAAAAAAAAAAAATTTACATTTCCCAGATGGGAAAGTGCTTAGACTCTAGGACCAAGGAAAGGATGAGGGGAAAAAAAAAAATTCAAAAATGTCACTCCATCAGGTAGGGCCGTTGTCCTTCATTTTCTTTGTTTTCCCTTTGTTCCATTAACTGGATTGTGGACTAATTGGATTTGGGCGCTTCGTCGATCCGGAACTAATTGCAGAGGTATCCATATCTGCTTCCTGGGATAGTAGCTTCAGTTGTAGAAGTAGTCGTTCCCCATCTTGGAAATTGGAAAAGGAATAGTTTCTTCCATTCTCTGAGAACTTGACTGCAAATGGGAAGGTCCATTTATACCTGATGTCTTTCTTTATCAGGACTGATGGCAAAGGTTTCAGAGCTCTTCTGCGTTGAATAGTAGATGAAGATAGGTCCGCAAAGAATTGTATTGGTTGACCTTGGTATGTTAATTGTGGTGATGCCCTGGCCTGCTTCATAGCTAACTCCTTAACTGAATAAAAATGGGGTTTAATTATAACGTCCCTAGGTTTCCCATCCTTCCTAGGGGGTCCTAAGGCTCTGTGAGCCCTATCTAGTTCCAGGCGGGTGAGAGGGGTATCAGGAAGAATGGTTCTGAGTAAGTCCTGGGCTGCATTGGGAATATCCAAGACTGTTTCAGGGATACCTGTGATCCTGATATTATATCTTCGGGACCTATTCTCAAGTTCATCAATTCTTGCTATAGCCAAATCCAGCTGTTCTTGCACTGTGTGGACGAGATTCATATTTTGGTTAGAAGCAGCAATAGTTTCCTCCATCTTAAATTCTATGGAGTCAATTCTAGAGCCTAAGTTTTGAAAGTCAGCTTTTAAATCCTTAGTGATTCTATCAGCTGTCTGTGCGAGGCCCTTGTCCAAAAGGTCAGAGAATTTTTGAAATAATTCAGCCATTTGATATGATTCCACTCTATGAGGAATTCCTGAGGTAACAGGAAAAGCCTGTTTAGCTGCATTATGTCCCTGAAAAGCAGGAGGATAGTCTGGGAGAAGGCATGTATTGAGGGTCTCAGGTGAAGGTGGAGAGATGTTATATACCTGCAGAGAATCACCTTGGGGTCCTGAGGAGATTATGGGTGCTGTGGAGTATCCAGCCATTCTGTTATCTGTGAGGCAGGGTGTATTTGCAGCTGAGATCTGAGGTACGGCGGCCATTTTGGATTCTCCAGCCGACATTACAAACTCGAATTGCGGCCCTAAATCCTCTAAACAAAGATAGCAAAGTATCTGGGGGTGTTCTTCGGGCTTCCCTTAGTATTCTGTGACTTTTTTGGGGAGTGTGAAATCGCTGTGTGCGCCGCTATGGACGCCGCTGCGGAAGGCTGGGACGGAGCTCACGGCTCAGGCAGCCATCTCCTGAGCTCCGCACATGCGCACATGCACATGATCAGATCACATTTTATGACCAATTTGTGCAGAAATCCATATCATTCCAAAAGGGTTCACATACTTTTTTTTGCAACTGTATACACCATAGTTTGTAGATATAACTTTCACACAAACCAATTCATATACACTTATTGAGATTTTTTTTACAGAAGACGTAGCAGAATTTTGGCCTAAATTTATGAAAATTTTTAGTCTATATATTTAAATTGAAAAAACCCAGTGGTAATCAAATTTCACCAAAAGAAAGCTATTTTTTTTTTTTTCATTAATTTAATTTGTGTACAGTGTTGCATGACTGTGGATTTGCCAGTTAAAGTTCACAGTGCTGAATAGCAAAAAAATGTCCTGTCAATCCCGAAAGCAATGGGCAGGACTGGGTGTGGCCAAGTGCTGATAGACATTTATTTAGTTTTGGATGGAGAGGAGAAGGTTAGAACACGTGTCAGATTTGTGTTGCCGCCTGTGTCCCCGTTGGGAAGATTTTTGCTGTTTAGTTGTATTGGGGACCATTGTCACCGGAACTGAAAGTGAGGCAAACATTTTGAACTTCTCACCATAACAGGAAGAAAGGGGAAATTTTCTGGTGGGTCTACTTGTTCCGTTGGTCGCCACTCAAAAGGGCACTTCACTCACTTTGCAGGAACTTTCTCACGCTTTTTGCGGACAAAGTGAAGAAACATCCTCTCCCCAATGAGTGTAGATTATTGATACATTTGTGGAATCTTTACCAGAAGGATAAATGGACATTCATAGCCTAAAGCAAACACCAGGGTACCAAATTTAATTTTAACTCCGAAAGTACAGAAACTTAGTCTAGGCCAGTCTCAGGGATGAAAATGCAGATTGTTTCCGTGCTTAAAACTAAACATATGTTTTCTGTGTCTACTTTATATTGTGAATAAGTTTAAAAGAAATGGGTTCCCCCCCCCCCCCCCTCTAACTATGAAACTAAAACTAGAGTCATATATTAAGGCTCAGGAGTCTTGGATGTGGTCCAGCACATAGAACAGACATGGCTGGTAATTTTAAACAGCCAAGCATACTTTGAATCTTATTTACATAGTGATTGAACTGTGCAGTATTAAATATTTAACCTGCAGACCAAGGGAATTTGTGCTTTGATCTGCAAGAGATGATGTCATTGTAGCAGTATTTTGTTTCCACGTCTGCTGGGAATGGGTTGCCGAATTTGAAGATCTGGCATTTCCGAGGTGGCAATTAGATTTAGATGAATTTTAAGGTCACAACGAAACAGAGTTTAATATTGCATGGTTGCCAGCAGGCCAAAGGAGATGCTGATTTCTTTAAATTTCTTCAGATTGCAGTGATTGGATGTTCCCAAAAATCTCCATTCATACCTAGTTGCCAGGGTTGCCAACTGTCAGTAAAATTCAAGGACAGTTTGTCAACTGCAAGGTTTTCCATCTGTCTGGGAATGTCCGTTATGGACATGTAGATTTCATGTCTGTAATGGACATTCATGGACAGATGTAAAAACCATGGACTTTTCAAACTGCCCTTGAAATTCATCACGGTTGGCAACCCTGCTAGTTGCTGTGCTATTACAAGGCCAAATGATGGTGAAACACTCGCCCATTAGACTTTGTGTAATGGAAGAAAAAACTAAATATTTGGGCTCAGATACAAGAGTGACATGTCGTAGGGGCAGTGGAGATGTAGAAACTAAAGAGCCTATTTTATTAACCACTTAAGCCCCGGACCATTTGGTAGCTAAAGGACCAGAGGTGAATTCAGAATTTTGCACTGCGCTGCTTTAACTGTAAATTGTGCGGACATGCAATGTTGTACCCAAACGAAATTTGCGTCCTTTTCTTCCCACAAATAGAGCTTTCTTTTAATGGTATTTGATTGCCTCTGCGATTTTTATTTTTTGCGATATAAACGGAAAAAGACCGAAAATTTTGAAAAAAAATGATATTTTCTACTTTTTGTTATAAGAAAAATCGAATAAACTCAATTGTAGTCATACATTTAGGCCAAAATGTATTCAGCCACATGTTTTTAGTAAAAAAAAATGTCAATAAGCGTATATTTATTGGTTTGCGCAAAAGTTATAGAGTTTACAAACTAGGGTACATTTTCTGAAATTTACACAGCTTTAAATTTATGACTGCCTATCTCAATTCTTGAGGTGCTAAAATGACAGGGCAGTACAAAACCCCCCCAAATGACCCCATTTTGGAAAGACACCCCAAGGAAATTGCTGAGAGGCATGTTGAGCCCATTGAATTTTTTTTTTTTGTCCCAAGTGATTGAATAATGACTAAAAAAAAAATAAAATAAAAAAAAAAATTACAAAAAGTTGTCACTAAATGATATATTGCTCACACATGCCATGGTTATATGTGGAATTTCACCCCAAAATACATTTTGCTGCTTCTCCTGAGTACGGGGATACCACATGTGTGGGACTTTTTGGGAGCCTAGCCGCGTACGAGACCCCGGAAACCAAGCACCGCCTTCAGGATTTCTAGGCGCAAATTTTTGATTTCACTCCTCACTACCTATCACAGTTTCGAAGGCCATAAAATGCCAAAATCGCACAAAACCCCCCCCCCCAAATGACCCCATTTTGGAATATAGACACCCCAAGCTATTTTCTGAGAGGAATGGCGAGTATTTTACAGCTCTCATTTGTTTTTGAAATTAAAGAAAGAGAAAATATATATATTTTTTTTTTTTTTCAATTTTCAAAACTTTGTGACAAAAAGCGAGATCTGCAAAATACTCACAATACCTCTCAGCAAATAGCTTGGGGTGTCTACTTTCCAAAATGGGGTCATTTTGGGGGGTTTTGTGCTATCAGGGCATTCCATGGCCTCCGAAACTGTGATAGGCAGTGAGAAGTGAAATCAAAAATTTACACCCTTAGAAAGCCTGAAGGCGGTGCTTGGTTTTTGGGGTCCCGTACGTGGCTAGGCTCCCAAAAAGTCTCACAAATGTGATATCCCCGTACTCAGGAGAAGCAACAGAATGTATTTTGGGGTGTAATTCCACATATGCCCATGGCATGTTTGAGCAATATATCATTTAGTGACAACTTTGTGCAAAAAAAAAAAAATTGTCGTTTTTCCGCAACTTGTGTCAACATATAAAATGTTCCATGGACTCGACATGCCTCTCAGTATATAGCTTGGGGTGTCTACTTTCCAAAATGGGGTCATTTGGGGGGGTTTTGAACTGTTCTGGCATTTTATACACAACATTAGGAAGCTTACATCCACTCTTCTAACCACTTGAAGACAAAGCCCTTTTTGACACTTTTTGTTTACATGAAAACATTTTTTTTTTTGCAAGAAAATTATGTTGAACCCCCAAACATTATATATATTTTTAAAGCAAAGGCCCTGCAGATTAAAATGGTGGGTGTTGCATTTTTTTTTTTCTACACAGTATTTGCGCAGCGATTTTTCAAACGCATTTTTTGGGTTAAAAAAATACACTTTTTTTAATTTTAATGCACTAAAACACACTATATTGCCCAAATGTTTGATGAAATAAAAAAGATGATCTTAGGCCGAGTACATAGATACCAAACACGACATGCTTTAAAATTTCGCACAAACGCGCATTGGCGACAAACTACATACATTTTTAAAAGCCTTTACAGGTTACCCCAGTAGATTTACAGAGGAGGTCTACTGCTAAAATGATTGCCCTCGATCTGACCTTCGCGGTGATACCTCACATGCATGGTGCAATTGCTGTTTACATATGACGCCAGACCGACGCTTGCGTTCGCCATTGGGCAAGAGCAGGGCAGGACAGGGGTGCTTTTTTTTTTTTTTTTTTTTTTTTTTTTTTTTTTTATTATTCATTTTGCTTTTTTATTTTATTTTTAAATTGTTCCTTCCAAGTATTTTTTTTTTTTTTTATCATTTTTATTGTTATCTCAGGGAATGTAAATATCCCCTATGATAGCAATAGGTAGTGACAGGTACTCTTTTTTTTGAAAAAACTGGGGTCTATTGGACCCTAGATTTTTCCTCTGCCCTCAAAGCATCTGACCACACCAAGATCGGTGTGATAAAATGCTTTCCCAATTTCCCAATGGCGCTTTTTATATCCGGGGGGGGGGGGCATTCCCTCCCACTGCTTGTAAAAGCAGTCCAGAGGCTAATTAGCCTCTAGGATTGCTTTTACATGAAAGCCGGCCGCAGGCTGAAAAGAACGATACCAAGATGATACCTAAACCCGCAGGCATCATTCTGGTATAAACATTCAAAGTCCAGCAACATACCAGTACGTTGCTGGTCCTTGTTGGACATGTATTGTAATCCTTTTTTTTTTTTCATGCAGCCAGTTGGCTGAACGAAAAAAGAGATTGATCGGTGGGTATGCCCACCATTAGAATACCGCCCTTCATCCACCCACTTCCAATGATGGGCATACACGCACCATTTTATATATGCCGAAGCATGGGGGCATCCTCCCGCAAAAAAGTTATGCCGCACACACATGGTCGGACTTTTCCACGGGCAAGCCTCCGTCGGAATTTCGACCGTATGTACGCGGCATTAGGAGCAAAATCGCTCCTCCGCCCCTGCTGCCCCAATGCTTCGGCATATTTGCTTTTTTTTTTTTTAACTGTGGTGGTGAAATCACCTCCTACAGCACTGGAGTCGCAGGGATCAGGCCTGTCTCTGCGAACGCTGCAGTTATGTGTGTTTTTGTTTTGTAAGTGACAGTGATCGATCGATACTGCACTTGGGTGGCCTGGGCTGGACGGAGGGGCAAAACGCAGGTGCCAGCAGATATCTGGGCTGATCCCACTAACACTGCGTTTTTGGGAACCCTAAACTGCTGGGGACACTAGTATAGATCTGATCAGATCAGATATTGAGCTGATCAGATACTATACCACTAAGGGGGGTGTATGCTTCACGCGTGGGTGTTAGCGTTACTGGAACTAACCTGACGCTGCCTGGGGTGTGACGCAGACCCTCTCTGACGCTAAAACCTAATTGATATCACCCGCCGGGCGATCAGGGGGTTAAACCTTTATTGGGTTATATACACGGCGGGTGCCCTGACACTATAAAAAGCAAACTAACTAACCAGCGTCACCCGTAACACTTATATGGTGATCACTGGTGAAAGTGTTAACTAGGGGCAATCAGGGGGTTAAAACCTTTATTAGATAATATATGGGGTACCTGACGCTATAAAAACCTGCGGCGAACCTAAAAAAAAATTACCAGCTACCGATCTGCATCACCGACACTAAGACAGCGTTTAGAAAAACGATCGCTTAGCGACAGTGGTGATAGGGGTGAAAGGGTTACCTGGGGGGCGATCAAGGGGGTTAAACCTTTATTAGATAATATATTGGGGTACCTGACGCTATAAAAACATGCGGCGAACCTAAAAAAAATTACTGGCTGCCGATCGGCATCACTGACGCTAAGACAGCGATCAGAAAAATTATCGCTTAGCGATAGTGGTGATAGGGGGTGAAAGGGTTATCTGGGGGGTGATCAGGGGGTTAAACCTTTATTAGGGGGGGTTAGGGGGCTACACTGGACCTAAGACTAAACTTTGGTGACACTTTTACAGTCACAAATGTCACTGATTGCAGTGATCACTAAATAAATGGTCACTGCAATCAGTGACACTGTGACTGGGGGCTGGGGGGGTGATCTGGGGGGGCCTGAGGGGGCGATTTATGTCCCTATGTGTCCTGGTGTCAGTGTAGTGTTGTGTGCACTGACCTGATGTCTTCTCTTGTACGGCGCTCGGTATATGTGAGCGCCGCACCAGAGATGACATCACTTCCTCCTGCTCCCTCTGTCTGACACAGACAGAGGGGGCATTTCCATTCGCCGGGAGCGATCGCGAGGGGGTGGCCAGAAACGAATGGCTGCCCCCTCATCCCGGAACGCTCCCGGACACTTAGCCACCGCTCACTGTATAGGAGGGGGGTCCGATTTGGACCCCCCAACTATACAAAGGCAATCACGTATGCTCTACGTGATTGTGCCTGTCGGTGCCATTCTGCCGACGTATATATACAGTGAGCGGTCGTTAAGTGGTTAAGTGACCTTGTGGAATTACCATGGCCATACTACTTTTCATTAAAGCGTATCTTTTCTGAAATTATTCAGAAGAACACCCAGGCTTTTCACTACGTCCTGCATTTAAAGTGTTCCTAAATCAACAACAGTAAAATCAGTCTGTATGTGCAGTAAAGCATGCTTGTTATACTCACTGTGGAACCTAAGGGGTTAATCCTCTGCATTGTGTGATCCTTACTCTCTGATCCTCCTCCTCTTCAATTGTCCCCTAATTATTTCCTGATAATACAGAGCTCGGGGACAAGCTGCACATGCTCAGTTTGGTGTGTATTGCTAGAGAGTGTTTTTTTTTTTTTTTCTTGGGAGAGTGCATGTGATCAGCACAGGGCCAATCAGCACTACCCAGACAGAGGGTCAGGGGAGAATGAAAACTCCTCCTACAAGATTTACTAGGAACTGATAGAAGTCACAAGACTGCTATATACTGCTGATGAGAAAAGGTAAAAAATTTAGCAGTTTATACTTACTAAATTACTAAAATAATTGCATTTCCATGTTCTGTGTACTGTGGGAGACCAGATATAGTGAATGCAGGGTCCTGGGTTTAGTAACACTTTTTAATTACTCATAAAATGCAGGCACAATGTGAAGTAAGCAGTGCAGTATCCAGTGGTATATGGCCAGCAATGTCTGCTCTCTGGGATCGAAATGAAAGACCCTTTCTTTTTTTTTCTTTTTTATCACAGAATATTGTATTTTTGTTTTGGTGAATTACATTTTTCACAAAAGTGCTACGAGTGTTTGGATTATGGCTATTTTATGGCTATGCCCTAAACCCAACTGAAGTCACAGAAGTGTCAGGTGTGTAGATAGATAGTAGGGCTGGGCGATTTTCCCCCCCAAAAAAAATCTGCGATTTTTTTCTAAAAAACTCGATTTACGATTCAATTTTTTTTTTTATTATATTAATTAAAGTGCATCAACAAACAAAATTGCAAAGGCAAACCCTTTCTCTAACTGCAAAGTCAGTGTGCAACAAACACACAATATATTCCAGCGCTCATGGAACATACATTATTAACTATTGAAAACTCTTGAAACTCTGTGTGTGATTCCTTCTGTCCCAGCCTTGCTGCGATCCTGGCTCTGCATCCTTTTGGGTTGGAGGGCCCTCCACATGCTGGTCTGCCTGTTGTCCATCATTCAAGGTACTGTGCTCACACGGAGATCATGCCACAGGCTTTGTTTTGACTTTTTTACCCCTCCTTGCTCCACGGATGTCACTGCAAGTTTAACAAGTTTGTCACCACTGGCAACTGGAGAGTTAAGATTCATTTGCCCTCTGCACATTTGGGATTGGATCCCTCTCTTTATTGTGATAAATGGACTAAGCTTTTTTATCAATTCTTCAAGAGTTTTCAATAGTTAATAATGTATGTTCCATGAGCACTGGATTATATTGTGGGCATGTTGTGTATTTTGTACTTCTGGGTACGGATTTTTTCTTGCTGCGCTGGATCCTGTTTTTTTCCCCCTTTTGGATACTTTGTACTTCCCAAAATATTTGGGATTTTTTTCTTCTTATTATTATTATCATCCATTATATTTTTTTCTTTATCCACCAATTTAGCGCTTGTGACCTTTTGTTGTTTTTTGCAGTGTGCAACAAAGATTGTTAAACATCCAAATTATTAATACTGTATTTGGATTTAGCTAATAAAACAACAAAAAATCCTGAGGTTACTCTTAGTTGAATTGAACTGTGCCCGTGCCTCACTGTGCCCGTGTCTCACTGTGCCCATGCTTCAATCACTGTGCCCGTACCTGATGCAGATTTTCATGGTATACGGATTTTACTGCTACACCGGTGGCCATTCCAGTATTCAAAAGCCGCGCCTCCTCCTCGTCTGTGATAGGCGGAACACTCAATTTCCCAGCATTCAGTGTTCCGCCTATCATGGTCATCCTCATAACACAGACGAGGATGAGAGGATGTCCGTGATAGGCTGAATACTGCCTGCTGTGAAATTGAGTGTTCCGCCTATCACAGACGACGAGGACTCGGGAGGCGCGGCTTTTGAACACTGCAATGGCCGCCGTCTGCATGACACGCTGATCAGGTAGGCAGACGGCGGCTGCAGCGAGTAGATGTAATTGGGGTAACGCTGCCCAGTGCCATTCCGGATACGCCCCCTGCAGTCCTGCTACGGAAACTTTGAAGGGGGAAAAAAAATGTTTTTTTTTTTTTTTTTTTCAAAAAAAATAAAAAAATCGATTTTCTTCAAAACTGAATCGATTTGAGCTCAAAACTCGATTCAAGATTAAAATCGATTTTTTTCCCAGCCCTAATAGATAGATAGATATATATATATATATATATATATATATATATATATATATATATATATATATATATATATATATATATATATAAAAATAATCTATGGAGTTTATACTTACAACCTCCATTTTCATAGTCCATCACCCCCACTTTCCTGTTACAGTGGCTGTAGAGGTTGTCTAAATATGACTGTGCAGTTCATTAGGCACCAGATTAAAGGGGTTGTAAAGTCTCCAGGTTTTTCATCTTGATGCATTCTATGGATTAAAGTGGACCTTCAGTATTTTCTTTTCATCTTTCCATCTATTCAATCTTCTGTCCTTGTTGGTTTAACTTTGGTTAGTGAAACATTTTTCCCTGCCAGTAAATACCTTTTATACAGCCCAATTCCTGTTTCTTGTCTGGTCATTACCATAGGCTTATGACATCAGGCACAGATCTCACTCTTGTGAGAATTTGCCAGGAAGGGGGGGGGGGTGAGTCATAAGAGGACCAATGAGAGCTGCAGAGCTGGAGGTGTGAATCCAGGAAGTAAACAGGCAGCAGCTTCAGCTGCCCACAGTTAAAATGGTTGCAGTCCGACTCAGTGGAGGGAGATATCTGCAGCATATCTACAAGTACAGAATCACAAATGCAAAGTGGTTGGAGTGAAGCTTCAGAATGGCAAAGATGTTTTTATTACATATTGTGTAAGCAAACTGCAGTTCCTCTTTTTAAAGCGGAGGTTCACCCAAAGGTGAACCTCTGCTTTTCGGAACCCTCCCCCCCTCCGGTGTCACATTTGGCACCTTTCAGGGGGGAGGGGGTGCAGATACCTGTATAAAACAGGTATTTGCACCACTTCCAGGAGCAGACTCCCGCGGGAGTCCCGCCCCTTCACGTCACCCCCCCGTTGTGTTCTGGGAACACAACGGGGACCAGTGAGGACGGCGCAGTGCGACTCGTGAATGCGCCGTAGGGAACCGGGCAGTGAAGCCGCAGCGCTTCACTTCCCGATTCCCTCACTGAGGATGGCGGCGGGGGAAGCCGAGAGCCGAGCGGTAGCTCGGCTTCGGCTGCCGATGTCGCGGACGACCTGGACAGGAAAGTGTCCTTTTTTTTAAAAGTCAGCGGCTGCAGTATTTGTAGCTGCTGGCTTTTAAAACATATTTTTTTACGGTGAACCTCCGCTTTAAGGTGAAAAACCTTATGTGCTGAACCTCCCCCTAGAGCCCCCCCACCCTTTCTTACCTGAGCCCGTCTGTTCCAGCGATGTGCATGAGTCCTGCTGTCTGTGTCAATGGACGTAGCAGCGGGACTCTTGAGCCCGCCCGGACGGTTGCCCCTGAAGGAAAGCGGCTCTCTGTTGGGGCACCTGATGAAGGGGAGGAGCCAGGAGCGCTGCCGGGGCACCCCAGAAGAAAGGGATTGGGGCTGCTCTGTGCAAAACCCTTGCACGGAGAAGGTAAGTATAACCTGTTTGTAAAAGTTTTTTTTTTCTTTTAAAATAACAATCACTTTAAGGCCCTTTTACACGGGCCGCACTCCGTTTAACTCCAAATTGATCCCCCGCTAAGCAGAGCAGACTGGGTGGATGGCAGGTCTCTGTCTGCTCAGTTTATTTGGAGCAGGCACAGCCCGCTCTGTTCTATGGGCAGTTGGATGTAAACGGACTGGCTATCTGTTTACACCCAGCAACCCTCTGATCTGATCCAGCCAGACAGAGGGGAATGGATCTCATTTTGTTTATTTTTGCTGGATTGCATTGGAGGTAGGTGGGTGTAAAAGGACACATATCCGCAGCTCCATAGAGGAAAATGGAGGGTCCAATCGGGTCCGCCTGAAAAACAGATGGGCGATCGAACTGTGAAAGGGGCCTTGGACCCATTTGCTCTAGGTAATTTAACAGACCTGATCAGACACCCTTGTCTGCAGTGCAAGACTTAGTCTCAGTTTTCAGAAAAAGAGAAACATTAGCATTTGTCAAGGCAAAATTTGAAAAAAGCTGAACAGTACCGCCCAGGGGACGGTCCCTCTGGCTATAACCCCTCACCCTGCACTCAGCAGCTCAGTTTTTTCCTGCCTAGTATAGGAGAAGGACCTGGCTGCCTGTCGGGACCATTGGTCCTGGAGATTTTTTATTTTTTTTTCTACTTTTTTGATCCTGAGATCTACTATGAACTGCCGGCTGGGTGACAGGCTGGATAATATAGATCCTTGTAGTCTCCCCAGTCCGGCCATCGAGCGTGAACAGACCTTTAGCTACGCGCTGGGTCGGCCACGACATACCCCGTATGCTCCGGGGGTCGCATATGACCGGGCTATTGTTGTCTGAGTCACAGTGAGCCGTGGCCGACAGCCACTCCGTACTGCTCGGGTAATGGGTCTGTCTGGAATACGTCCAGCAGTCCCCGCAGGATGGGTAAGTAAGGTTCCACCTGTTTCGGCAGGATGGAACAGCTGGGCATTCCTGGGGAGGTCGATTAGGGAGTCTCTCACTCTCTCCCTTTCTTCTCTCCATGTCCCTTCCCTCCTCATGCATCTGGCTGGGCCTGCTGTGTACCTGACCGGGGGTCCTCCGGGGGTGGCAGCGGGTCCTGGCTGGGGGCTGCGCTGGGTGTCCTGAGTCTGCTCTCTGTGGTGGGGTGTTGTCTGTCTGCCGTGTGGGGGGCCTCCGCACGGAGGCCCAGCATGTTCGCGGCCTTTTCTTTTAACCTCAGGAACGATCCGGTGGCCATTTTGGGTTAGCCGGCGCCATTTTCTTGTAGCCGCACTGTTCTATGCTAATACGCAAACAGCACAGAACACCTCAGACGCAGGAGAACACCTCAGGCACAGGCTGTGCAGGAGAGAGAGCGAGTGGACAGCGGCACTGTGCAGTATCTGGGTCAGGGTGGTGAGTCCTCTGGGGGGCCCCTCGGTCTGAAAGCAGCTAGGAAGGTGGACATTTTGTGTACCTTGCCTTTTGTCCCTTCGTGGCTGTCAGGTGAGTGTGGGTCAGCATAGCGTCAGAAGCTGGTGCTTCTTCCCCAGACATCCCTGTGGTTGCAACTGGTACCCCTGCACCTGCGATACCTGTGGACGCTTTGTCTGCGGTCCTGGAATCATTTTTTGCCAGGGTGGAAGCGGTGTGAGGGCGTAAGGGGGGTAAAAAGCGCCCCCTCCCCCACCATCTTCTGGGGAAAGATCTGATTCAGACTTGGGCCTGGCTGTGGCACATGGCCCTTGTTCTGACGTGTCAGAGGATGCGGACCAGGACCATTTGGACTGTGAGGAAGACTGTCCGGGTCAGCGCAGGAAAAGGCGCTTGTTGGCGCACTTCTCACCGCATTGCGGGAGACCCTAAAATTGGAGGATACGGCAGGGGCATCCACTGAGGTTTTGGTCCCTTTTGGGTCCCACAAGCCGGCCCGCACTGCTAAGCTGTTTCCCTACCTAACTTATTTTGATAAGTTTTTATATACAAAGAATGGGAACGACCGCAGAGGCCCTTTTCGGTCCCAAAACGCATGGCCGTCCGCTACCTCTTTGAGGAGAGTCTCCTGAAAAAATGGACATCTCCCCCGATTTGTGGACCCCCCGGTATCCAGGTTGAATAAGGTAACCACGATTCCGGTAGAGGGTACCCCTGCGTTTAAGGACCCTGCAGACAGGAGGGCCGAGGCGGTGGCCCGGTCCATGTTCACGGTGGTGGGGTCAACATTGCGGCCTGTATTGGCCACGGCCCTGGTGTCGCAGACATTTACAGAATGGGCAAAATTGTTGCACCACGAGTTGGTAGAGCAACAGGCTTCCCCAGTCTGCGTGGAACTGGCCGACCAGCTGGTGCATGGCCTTAAGTGTGTCTGTCTGCGATGCGGACTTAGATACAACTCCCTTGCTTTCCAGAGCCTCCGTATCTGCTGTGTTTCTCCGTCGACTGATTTGGCTAAAATGCTGGTCCGCGGACCAGACTTCCAAGAGAGCTCTGGCGGATTTGCCCTTCCAGGGACAGAGGCTATTTGGAGCCTCACTGGATGACATTATTAAAAATGTCACTGGGGGTAAGAGCACACTGCTCCCACAATCCAGAAAAGGTAAGGAGCCACGCCATAGGCCAGGGCCCTCCTTTTCCGCTTTGAAGTGTTTTTTTCGTCAGCCCGGGCCCGCAGGTAAGCGTTCCCAGGCCGACAAGGGGCCAGCTGAGGGACAAAAACGTCCATGGTTTCGCAAGCCAAACAAGCCTGTGAACAAATCTGCGACAGCATGAAGGTTTGCCCCCGCCCGACTCTCGGGTGGGGGGGTCGCCTTCGCAAGTTTGCAGCTCGGTGAACCTCCCTGCTTTCCGACCAGTGGGTTTGCAAAGTGGTTTCATCAGGGTACAAGATAGAATTTCTTTCTTGTCCACCACACAGATTTTTTCCCTCAAACCTTCATCTTCTTCCGGCTCATCGGAATGCCCTGTTTGGGGCAGTGCAGGACCTGCTGGTGCACAGGGTAATAGTACCTGTGCCGCTGCCGGAAAGGTTTCAGAGATTCTACTCCAATCTGTTTTTGTAGTCCCAAAAAAGGACGGGGTCCGTCCAATCCTGAACCTCAAGGCCCTCAACTCCTCTGTAAAAGTACAAAGGTTCAGGATAGAATCGGTTCACTCTGTGGTCGCTGCACTCCATCCGGGGGATTTTCTGGCGTCCTTGGACATCAAGGACGCATACTTGCATGTCCCCATATAGTCAGGCATCAGAAATTTCTGCGCTTTGCAGTCGGACGATCACTACCAATTTGTAGCTCTCCCTTTTGGCCTGGCGTCGGCACCAAGGGTTTTTGACCAAGTTGCTCGCCCCGATTCTGGCTCTGCTGAGACAGCGAGGAATCGCTATTGTGGACTACTTGGACGACCTCCTTCTGAGAGCAGCTTCAGACTTAGAATTAGAGTTTTTCTCCCTTTGGAAAAATTAGACTCTTGGGGCTGCGGTGAAGCTGTTGGCATCCCGCAGGTGGTCGTCGCTGCGCTTTTGCATGCGAGTCCTGGGTCTCATGGTAGCCTCCTACGAGGCGGTACCGTATGCTCAATTCCATACACGAGTCTTGCAGAAGGAGATCCTGTCCAAATGGGACAAATCTCCAATGTCCCTGGATTGTCAAATCCGGGTGAGCCAACTTGTAAGGGCTTCCCTGGTCTGGTGGCTGAGATCTCTGGCCCTTCAGTCCGGAAAGTCATTCCTTCCCTTTCACTGGACGGTGATAACGACGGACGCCAGCCTGACCGGTTTGGGGGGGGGGGGAGTTTGGGGTGTTCAGTCGACACAAGGCCGCTGGACGCAGGAAAAATCACGCCTGCTGATCAATGTGCTGGAACTTCAGGCGATCAGGCAGTGCCTCTCCACATGGTCACAGAGGCTGCAGGGACGTCCAGTCAGGATCCAGTCGGACAACGCCACCACTGTGGCATATGTCAACCATCAAGGAGGAACAAGAAGCTCGGCTGCAGCATTGGAGGTCGCTCACATCCTCAGGTGGGCAGAGTGGAGCGTGCCGGCTCTATCGGCTGTATACATTCCGGGCGTGGAAAACTGGCAAACGGACTACCTAAGTTGCCAGATGCTGGACCAAGGAGAATTGGTCGCCACACCTGGATGTGTTTTTAACTCCTTTTGCCTGAAATGGAGAACGCCAGACGTGGATCTCCTGTCTTCTCGACT
Organism: Rana muscosa; assembly: GCA_029206835.1. Classification (NCBI taxonomy): domain Eukaryota; kingdom Metazoa; phylum Chordata; class Amphibia; order Anura; family Ranidae; genus Rana; species Rana muscosa. The sequence continues at coordinate 258,347,205 of CM055122.1, read as the reverse complement.
CAATCGGAAGGTACTGAGGTTTGTGGCCAGGTCCAAAGATCCCTGGGCGGATGCGACGGACGCGTTAGTGGCTCTGTGGGGACAGTATCGGCTAACTTCTTCCTCCTCTGCTCCACAGAGTGGAGACCGGAGGGGATTCCAGTGATTCTAATTGCCCCAGACTGGCCTCGGCGTCCCTGGTACGCCGACCTAGTACGCCTGGTGGCGGCTGTTCCTTGGTGACTGCCGATGCGAGAGGACCTTCTGTCGCAAGGTCCTTTTACTTCATCCTGCTTTACAGTCGCTGGCTTTAACGGCATGGCTGTTGAAAGTCAGGTACTAAGGGACCGAGGCCTGTCGGATTCAGTAATTTCCACCATGATGAGTGCACAGAGATCATCTTCTCGGAAGATCTATCATCGCACGTAGAAGGCCTTCATCTCTATGTATGAGGAGATGGAGTGGCGTCCACGGACATATTCGGTTTCCAGGATCCTGCTGTTTTTACAGCGTGGAGTGGATCAAAAACTTGCCCTAAGCACCATTTAAGGGGCAGATTTCAGCCTTGGCTGTTTTTTCTTTCAACAACCCTTGACGGCTCCTTCACTGGTGAGGTACGTTTGTGCAAGGGGTTCGACATGTGGCTCCTCCGGTTCGACCACCACTTGCCTCCGTGGGATTTGAATCTGGTGGTCTCGGTACTTCAGAAACCTCCGTTTGAGAACATCAGAGAGATTCCCCTTTTGACACTCTTAGAAAGTTTCCTTTCTGGTGGCTATTACATCAGTCAGGAGGGTTTCTGAATTGGTGGCCTTGTCTTGCATATCTCCCTACTTGATCCTCCACAAGGATAAAGCGGTGCTACGCCCGCAGCCTTCGTTTCTTCCGAAGGTGGTTTCAGATTTTCATCTAAATGAGGACATTGTGCTTCCATCCTTGTGTCCTCGGCCGTCGCGTCCCAAAGAGGTTGCGTTACATTCCTTAGACGTGGTACGTGCTCTGCGGGTGTATCTGTCCGCTACGGCTCAGTTTCAGAGGTCAGACTCACTGTTTGTGTCGTGACTGGTCCAGAGAAGGTCTGGCGGTCTCGTCGGCCACCATTTCTTGGTGGATCAGACAGATCGTGATTCAGGCTTATGCCCCAAAAGGGCGGGCGCCTCCCTTTCCTGTCACGGCGCATTCAACCAGGGCAATTGGTGCCTCCTGGGCTTTCCGACATCAAGCGTCTGTCACCCAGGTGTGTAATGCGGTGACCTGGTCGTCCGTTCACACTTTCACTAAGTTTTACAAGGTTGACGTGCATGCATCTGTGGATGCTTGCTTTAGGCGCAAGGTTTTGCAGGCAGCTATTTAAGGTTGCAACTCCTCCGTTGAGGAGCTCTGGTTGTTTTGGGGTGAAGTTTGGTTTGGTTTGATTGCTGTTCCCACCCCTCGTTTTTTGACACTGCTTGGACCTCCCTAATGTCAAGAATATAAGGAAGCTGTGTCTGTCCATGGACGAAAGAGAAAATAGGATTTTTGTACTCACCATAAAATCCTTTTCTCTGAAGTCCATGGACGGACACAGCACCCACCCCTCCTTTTTATGTTTGTACTGCTTTTTGACAAACCTGAGCTGCTGAGTGCAGGGTGAAGGGGTATAGCCAGAGGGACCGGCCCCTGGGCGGTACTGTTCAGCTTTGCTATAGTTGCATGTTTTTAACTGTTAACATGTCTGCCTAGTCCTCTCCTAATAGACGACATATAACCCTACTGTCAAGAATAAAAGGAGCTGTTTCCATCCATGGACTTCATAGAAAAGGATTTTACGTGAGTAGAAAAATACTATTTTTGCTGATACTCACTCCAAAAACGACTTTACTTTTAGAATTAGAAGTCAATGCACTGTATGACCTGCAGCATTATGAGCCGAGGGAGCATGGGCTTCATTGGCAGCAGTTGACCTGCCAAATCCTTAAATGTAATATTAATATACTTTTAGATATTTGGGCTATATTACTTTGGCATTTGCTCAGCCTTTACCTGCCTCTCATCTTCCTAAAAGTACTTGATGCTGTGTGTTATCACTTCCTTTACACCTTGTCTATGAGAGATGTGTGATATTACAAGTCAGCTCTTGTCTCCTGGGGGGTGTAAATATATCTCCATGTATGTGTGCGGGATTATGAAGAATGCACAGATCTGATGAGAACAATGTATCCTCTTGATAAAGCCTAGATTTAGGACAACGCCCCTAACATAATTTCCAGACATCTAGGAACCTTCACGTGTCACTAATGGATCATTTTTTCTTATTGCACTAATCCCCCATGCAGCCGGATGGACCGGTAACATGTCACAAGTTCTTCCAGGCCTTCCTGGCAGAGTGTGAGCTGAGGTGAAGGGGGAGCAGAGGCATGCCAGATGCCGTTTATAAAAAATCCCCATTTTATCGTGTTCATTATGTATCACTATTTTGTCTTCATTAGCCTCAGAAATAATATGTGCCAGATGCACTGGATTTCTCTGTGTTCCAACTTGTACCTTTAAGCTATATCAGTATTTTCTATGTGTTTTTTGGGTATATGCCAGGTATAGGATTTAACTCCGTCTTTTTGCAGCCCCGAGCTCCCCAACTGTTGTGGACTTGCAGAACCCTGCAAGAGGCTGGTGGCATTCTGGGACTTGCAGTTAAGCAGCTGGAGAACCAGAAGTTGCAAGTCTGATTTTACTTTGTAAAAATTGTGAAAAAAATAAACCCCAAAATAAGCCCAATGGGCAATACTGTCCCTTGTGCTTCTTTCCCTACCCCTTTAAATTATTTTGGTGCTGCAGGGGTTAATAGAACTGGGGAGCTGTCACAGGCTCTTATCAAGAGTGCCGGAGTATGTCGGCCCTTTTCCGCCTAGCTCCTCCATTCATATAAGATGCTACTACAACGTCGGTGAATGAAAGTCTGTCAATGGTAGGGCACACATTTCAATCGTTTATCCTCTACTCATAGATCCTGTTTCATTTCATTCAATCATATTATACTATTATAATAATAATATTATTATTATTATTATTATTATTAGCTTTCCATGAATAGAAACCGACAAACTATTAATGACTATTCATGATAGCCTGGAAATTATGGAAAAGGGTGCAAAACATTTGTAGTTTTGGGGAAGACACTTGGGAGAAAAAAAGAGAAGGTGCTGCGCACCCCGATAATTCGCGAAAAGGGATGTTTCCCCCATTGGGGTTTTCTTAGGCAGCAGAGATTAAAGGAATAATGGTAGACGATTGCTAAAAATTCTTTATTTGTAGCAGCCATAACCGATAGTTATTAACAGTAAAGATGTGAGCTTTGGTACAGGGGACTAAAAAATCATCAATACAAGTAGTGCAAACACTATGTATTACAATACACAACATTGTAGTTTAACCGATGCTGGTAAATACATGAATTCTGACGTGTTTCAACCCTTCAGGGTCTCTTCAGAGGATAGGTTTGCTATGGAGGAATTACATATTAATAATTCAAATTTTGGATCGAATTAATGTTTAATAATGAACGTTATATTACATAGTTACCAATCACTGTATTGGGGGGAGTCTTGTGACCAAAGGTCCTCAAAAAGGTCTTCGCATGATCCCACAAAAATCCTTCGGCCTTCCAGCCCTCCCAAAAAGGGTGCACCCCCACCCGACAGTTCGTGGCTTGCAGAGAGTCACACTTGTGGGAGAGTTCCCCCACACAGGCAGCGCACAGGGAAAGGAAGAACAATGGCACCTGTGGCAAATCAACAGGGGACACTATTGTATAATACATTTGTATGTTGCACAAACATGAGTTTCAAAAATATTTTAATGCAAAATATTGGTGATTGATTATAGGTAGGCGGTCAGTGGGATTCGGGCAAAGTCCGCATAAGTATATAGGTTTAAAAAGATTGCGCTCCATGTGGGGCAATAAGCACAGAACATGGTGTGCGGAAATACAATTGTATAATTAATAATATATTGGGTTGCGGCAAGCGCTCCCATGAATTTATATGATTAAATTTAAATATGAGCTAGGTGTGAGCCTATGAAAAATTTGTGGTGATCTATAAGGACCAGCTGGGTGAAGAAGCGATGAGGTGATGAAATGTGGTGAGAGTGATGAAAACGAAGTGAGAGGGGAAAAAAGGGAAAAGAAAATGTAAAGAAAAGGAAAATGAAGTGGGTATGATATGGTGCATGAAAATGAGGATGGAAAGTGAGGGTGGCGAGGTCAGTGCGGAGTAGAAGAAAGAAGAAAAAGGGGGATGTGGGGGGAGGTAGGATGGATGTGTTGCCAGACAAAATTAGTGAGAGGAAGAAGAAAAGTGACTGACTGGTGAAGTGGGACAATGGAAAAGTGTGTGAAAGTAAGTGGGTGGTTACCGTAGTGAATGTGTGGGTTAAACGGTGCATGGGGTGAAAAAATTATAAACTAAAGGTGTAGTGAAGGAATTGTGTAAAAAGAGGGCAAAACGGTGAAAGGGATAAGTGGTTACCTTGATGAAAGTATAGGAATTGATGGTCCACCGAAAGTATCCAATTCCTAAGGTCCCAGAGGAGGTCCTAGGAAAACTTGGGGATTATGGACCAGAGGTTGTGAGCCAGCCTGAAATCTAAAGTGTCTCTAAGGGTGCAAAACATTTGGTGCACAATTGCCTATACAGAGACCTGTAGAGTAAGAATGGCCAATCATTTTCCAGTTCATCACGCTAAAAATAAATCTATTTCAGTGGAATGGGCTAACCCTGAAAAATGTTTGTTCTTTCAGACTAGCTTTAAAGCTGAATTCCAGGCATCATTTTCTTTGCATAGTAACCACAAGGGGCTGCTTGCTTGGCACAGGTGCCTTTTAGAAAACGTCCTGCATTTTTCTCAGGGAATGCAAAGTGTTCTCTGATTAGACGGCTACTACAGTGATTCGATGCTTCCACAGTATGAAATATGTATACTTACACTTGTCCAACGGTAGTTTCTTCATGCTTCCTGAGGAAGCGGATATGTGAAACTCGTTGACTCATGAAGACTAGCTTGCACATCAGTTACTAAAATAGTCTAGATGTTGTCCTTTTAGGCATTATCGTGTACATTTACCGTCATTGTTTTTAATAATGTATGGCTAATCATGCTTTTATGCTTCTTGGTTGTAAAGTTTCTTGATTGTACATGCATTGTGTCCCGTGGGTTTGTATAGTTTTTCTTGTTGGTACAGATGTGGCACAGGAGTGATCCATAGACTAGCTTGTAAGATACCCCTCTACAGAAGACTCAAAATGTAAAAGTTTTCAAGTAGAAATGTCCCAGATTGGATGTTTTGCCATCAAAAATTTCCAAGAAACAGTCTTTTGAAGACATGAGGGCAATAAAACACCCCATAAATAAGAAAGCAGAGGCCCTTCGGGAAGCGGGAGTGACACATTTTAAACTCTGTAGGATGGCGTTTTAGTGGAGATCTATTATTCAGATTCCACTTAGAGAGGGTCCTAGATAGGATGTTGAACAAAGGCAAAAGACAGGAGTTCCCTGTCCCTAAGAATAAGCAAGTAAAGAAAAATGTTGTGGTCAATGTCAATAAAACTAGAAAGGGTTGCAGAAACAAGAATCCAACGTTGGGTTTTCTATCTGTAGGAGGCCAAAAGAGGATTCCCATCTAAACTTTCTTAACCCACCACCGAATTCCAAAGTATCAGAGCTGCAGGTACGAGGGAGGATGATGGCATTCCTCCCACCATGGCAATAGGGGATTGAAAACCCCCTTTATATTTAATTTATTTTAAATGGGTTTCCAGAGCTTTCAAACCTATCCCTCTCAAGGTTTCTAGTCGGGTATATCTCTCTGGGTCAGGAAAAAGCAGCAACCCTCATGTTTCTCAGAGAAGAACTACTCTTGCAGGAATTAATCTCTGTAGTTCCCCACCCAGTGGAAAGAAGAGGATTTTATTTTCGCTTTTTCTGAGGATAAAACCCCTGGGGAAATGTCAAATTATATTAAAGTGATTGCAAAGCTTTTATTTTTTTATAACATGTCAAACTTACCTCCACTGTGCAGTTAGTTTTGCAGAGTGGCCCCGATCCTCAACTTCTTGGGTCCCCAACCTGCTCTCGTGGCTCCTCCCCGCATCAGATAACCCCCTAGGGGAAGCGCACTCACGGGGGTTTACCTTGCGGCCGCGCTCCCGAGTCCAGCATTCGGCATCTATATCTGCCGAGTGTATGACTTGGCCCCGGCGCCCACATCATTAGATTTGATTGACAGCAGCGGGAGCCAATGGCTGCGCTGCTAAATATCTAATCAAGAGCCGGGACCCTGGGGAGAGAGGGACAGCGCGTCACTGCCGAATGAATTCCAGGGCTCAGGTAAGTTAAAAGGGGGGGGGGGCTGGGGGGCCAGTGACTGCATAGGATGCATTAAGGTAAAAAAACACGAGGGTTTACTTTTTAAATCTGAAACTTTTAAACAAGGTAGTAAGGTACAGAGTTTCTGCATGGAATAGATACTTTTTCCAAGAGTTTTACTCTTTCTAGGATTGTATAAGATCACCCCAAATTTCAAGGATGCATATCTCCACATTCCAATCAGGGAATTCTTCTGACAATTCCAAAGATTTGCGGTCAGAGGACCACAGGAAATACTTCACATGCAATTCACACTCTACAATTGGCCTCCATGGATTTTCATGGTGACAGTGGCACTCGGTTAAATTAAACCCTGACTCCAGGAACGAAAGGATTCTATCCTTGCAGTGGGTCTCCCCTGCACTGCAAGGAATACCTGCTCGTATGTGTAGGGGGTAGAGAAACAGGCATTATCACTTTCCCTCTACCCTCTTCTCCTTGAAGCTTCAGTCTGTGGGCAGTCCCTTGGCATCAAACCATACAATGCAGAGCTATTATTTTCCTTGCATGTGGAGGAGGAGGCAGAAGTGCAACTGAGGCCAGGAGTGCCTTGGAGAAGAGGCTGTGGGCATCAGTTGCACTGCTGGAGAAACCCTGCTGGAGTGTGGAGTGCTGTGTAAGGTATATTTCCCTACTCTGGTACTCTGAGCATGGAGGAGTCCCACTTCAAGGGTTTTTTTTTTTGTGCTGAGATAATGAGTCTTGTATGCCTAATGACATTGGCTATTCCAACTGTACTTTGGGCACAAATGCATTCAAGACCTTTCAGTGTGGGACACACTATAAGAAAAACGGGCGAACGATTATCCAATTTTTTTTTTTTTCTCCTTGTTTCACAGCAAGTCAGAACCGAGAAAGGAGATAATGTACGAAAATTCTCGTACGACAAAGGCTTTTCTTTTTTGGTGTTTCTGATCAGGCACAGTCTTTTTCTGATTTTTCTCGTATGAAAGATCGCACGAAAACGGTACATGTTAAATTAAAATTGTTCTGTTCCCGTACAAAACGTATTTTGAAGTTTGTCCCTTTTTGGAAATTTTTGCTCGGAAAGTCTGAATCGGCTGTCGAAAGTTGGGTCGACTAAAATGTTTGACCGATTTTCTTATTGTTTGTACGAGCCTTTAAAGTAATTTCTGCTGTCGGTCTGGAATCGTGGGTTATTGGAGGAAGCAGTAGCGGTTCTATAGACTTAAAACCTCTCCATAGGTTGCCAGTGAGGTCAACCAGATCCAACCAGAATAACTATAGATGCCAGTCTGTGGGAGCAGAGAGCTCACCTGAACCAACTGATAAAACAAGGATCGTGGAGCCCCTCCTGGGCCCTGCAGATCTTCAGACTTGAGAGAACTCAAAGCTATTGCAGAATTCATTTCAAACTACAGATCAAAGGATGTCACCTCCAGATTCTTTCAGCAGTGTCCTACATCAGCTGCTAAGGAGGCATGAGGTCACATTGATTAATGATGCCGAATGGAGGCATGTCTTTGAGCAGAAGAGAATCTCCTGTCGTTCTTGGCTGTCCATCTGAAGGGGAAACTAAACTCCCTAGCAGATTTCTTCAGCAGGAAAAAAGCTGAGACCGTAATCCCTCAACCACCCATTGTTTGATCTGATTGCAACAAGATAGGGAGTCCCAGGGGTAGATAGATCTATTTGCCCCCCGCCCCCCCAAAATGGGAAAATCTATTCTCCGGAAGAAAATGATGGAAGTCTGGGACTGAATTTCTTTGCACATCTATGGACCTTTTACCCTGGCTTATGCCTTCTCTCAAATAATGCAAAGGGTAATTTAGAACGTTAAAATGGAAAAAGTCTAAATTATTTTAATTGCTCCTTTCCGTTTTATAAATCCTAGAAAATACACCCGTGGGTGGTTGGGGAGATTGTAGCAAGTTCAGTACTTTTCATTTATCCAGAAAAGGTGAACTAACCCTGAAACAGGGATGATGATATTGAGCAATTAATTATTAATACATATGTCCTGTTTTAACCTGAAAATTCACACCATGTTATTACCATGTTATTATACCTGAATAGCTCAGGAGGCAGATATTAAATCCTCCAGAAGGTGGATAACACACCTCCTTATGTGAAATACATGGCTGGATTGTTAGTTACTTATTAGTGAAACAAGCCTGGAAGTGATTAGGCCTCACAGTGTGCTGGAGGGCCCACATAGTGTGCCGCTGGCCAAAGCATGTGGTATGGTTTAGTGTGTGGCTGATCTGGCTTTCATTGCGGCATAGGATGTTTGGTGGTCATAGAGGTTTGCCTGCATGTGACCTGCAGCTTAAAGGGATGCATTCGCTGTTTACAGTTGTCATGGGTCAGGTCATATGTGAGTATTGGTCAAACATTTCAGGTTTGTGCTATGCGGGGACTGAAATATCTTCAGCATGGGGCTGTCATCACATTTACGAGTGTTTGGTGTGTTTTTATCTTATTTACAAACCTAGCACTATAGTTGACATGGACCCTTTTTTTAAAAATTTTTTTATTTTTTTTTAATCATTGTATACACCGTGTTGTAAGCGATCCTTTGTACAAAAATTTCTTGGTGTTTTTGAGTCTCAGAAATCTTTGTTGCCAGCGCTCTAATGGGTTGGACCTATTCGTGCAATACCATGTTCATCTTTATGGATTAACGGTTCACTTTTTTTTTTTTTTTTTATTCGTGCTTCCCTATGTACAAATATACCATTAATGTGCATCTGCTGCAGAAAAGAAAAAGCTTTCTCTATATTCTAGAGCAGGCCTAACCTCGGCATCCAGTCAATCCTCCTTGACTTCCTGGTATTCGTCCTTTAGGGCTGTGAAAACCATAAGGCTTTATGTGCACTAGCCTACACTGGCAGCTCATAAACTCAACTCCATAAAAGCCTGTGTGTCAATATATACATAGTCTTTTAGCAGAGTTTAGGTGAGCTTCAACCTCCCTCTCCCGAACACGGAAAAATCCTTGATAAGGATAAGAACATTTTGACTGCCGGCCGGGGGAAACCGCAAAACGTTGTCGGGCAATATTGGTGAGTTCGATAAAAATGATTGGATAGGTGTGTCCTCTTGTTGTTGTTGTTGTTGTTGTTGTTGTTGTTGTTGTTAATAATATTATATCATTTTGGTAAATCTAAGGCTGGATTCACACTTGTGCGTTGCGTTTTTGAGCTCCGGAGTCTTTGGCAAGATATCAATCAGTGGTTCAGCGGTTCGTCTGTGTTCTAGCTACGGATTTGCTGACCTGGGAGAGGAGAGGAGAGGAGAGGAGAGGGGAGGGGAGGGGAGCCGCTGTTATCATGAGGGGGAACTCCACGCCAAATTTTAAATAAAAACCGGCGTGGGTTCCCCTCCAGGAGTATACCAGGCCCTTAGGTCTGGTATGGATTTTAAACGCAACCCCTACACTGAAAAAACAGCATGGTTGGTCCCCCCAAAATCCATACCAGACCCTTATCCGAGCACGCAGCCCGGCCAGTCAGGAAAGGGGTGGGGACAAGCGAGCGCGCCCCCCCCTCCTGAACCGTACCAGGCCGCATGCCCTCAACATGGGGGGGGGGGTGGGTGCTTTGGGGCAGGGGGGCGCCCTGTGGCCCCCCCACCCCAAAGCACCTTGCCCCCATGTTGATGAGGACAAGGGCCTCTACCCGACAACCCTGGCCGTTGGTTGCCGGGGTCTGCGGGCGGTGGGCTTATCAGAGTCCGGGAGTCCCCTTTAATAAGGGGGCCCCCAGATACCGGCCCCCCACCCTATGTGAATGAGTATGGGGTACATCGTACCCCTACCCATTCACCTGGTGGAAAAAAAATGTCAATAAAAAAACACTACACAAGTTTTTAAAGTAATTTTATTAGGCAGCTCCGGGGTCTTCTTCCGACTTCGGGGGTCTCTTCTGCTCTCCGGTGTCATCTCTGCGCTCTCTGGTTCTTCTACCGATCTCCGGTGCCTTCTTCTGCCGGGCGCCTCCGCTATCTTCTTCCAGCTCTTTTGCTAGTGGCGGCCCGGTCTTCTCCGTCGTCTTCTTCCCTCTTCTCGGATGTTGACACAATGCTGCCTCCCGCTGTAATGCCATGTGTGCGGTGCGCAATGACTTATATAGGCATGGGGTGTGGTCACCGGGTGATGCCACCCGGTGACCCCGCCTCCGTATGATGTCACAGTCCCATCATTCCCCGGGGCTGTGATGTCATACGGGGCGGGGTCATCAGGTGGCATCACCCGGTGACCACGCCCCATGCCTATATAAATCGTTACGCACCGCGCACCCGGCATTACAGCGGGAGGCAGCGTTGTGTCAACATCGAAGAAAAGAGGGAAGAAGACTACAGAGAAGACCGGGCCACCACTAGCAAAAGAGCTGGAAGAAGATAGCGGAGGTGCCCGGCAGAAGGAAGAAGAACCAGAGAGCGCGGAGACGACACCGGAGAGCAGAAGAAGAGATCCCCGAAGTTGGAAAAAGACCCCCGGAGTTGCCTAATAAATTACGTTAACCTGTGTAGTATGTGTTTTGTTTTTTTTCCCCCCCAGGTGAATAGGTAGGGGTACGATGTACCCCATACTCATTTACATAGGGTGGGGGGCCGGGATCTGGGGGCCCCCTTATTAAAGGGGGCTCCCGGTTTCCGCTAAGCCCACAGACCCCGACAACCAATGGCCAGGGTCGTCGGGTAGAGGCCCTTGTCCTCATCAACATGGGGCAAGGTGCTTTGGGGTGGGTGGGCCACAGGGTGCCCCCCTACCCCAAAGCACCCACCCCCCCCCATGTTGAGGGCCTGCAGCTTGGTACGGTTCAGGAGGGGGGGGGAGGCGCTCGCTCGTCCCCACCCCCTTTCCTGACCGGCCGGGCTGCGTGCTCGGATGAGGGTCTGGTATGGATTTTGGGGGGGGACCCCATGCCGGTTTTTCAGCATAGGGGTTCCGCTTAAAATCCATACCAGACCTAAGGGCCTGGTATGCTCCTGGAGGGGAACCCATGCCGGTCTTTTATTTAACATTTTGGCGTGGAGTTCCCCCTCATGATTCATACTTACTGTGTTCAGAACGCAACACATCTGCGAATCAGATTCGTTCCCATAGAACATAATGGGCAGACAATTCGCACCGCAATGCCTAGAAAATGCACACGTTTTTTGGGCAATGCGCAGTGCGAATGCATCGCACATATGTGAACCAGCCTCATTGAAATCAACATATTTTTAAAATGTTATGCAAATTGGATGCGGTTTAAGCCGCAACCTATTCGCATAGGTGTCAACGGGGCCTAAAGTAGATTGTGTACAGAAATTGTACAATCAGACTTTGTAGTGTGCCGTTAATTGTTGCACCCTGATTACGGAAGCAAACACCAATTTTGCCACGTGAAAACGCACGACAAAAGCTGCAAAATGCACAGTAAAAAAAATATGCAAACTGCAACACTCCAAAATGTCCCATGAGATACTTTGCCACGTGTAGGGCAGGCCATTGAAACCGATGGGCTACCTCACAAATTTGGCCAATTTGTTGTTGGGCAGATTAAAAAACACAAATTGCCTCAAAAACGCATTACATGCCTGCAGCTTCTTAATTGAAGTATATTGAACCAAAAAACCAAAATAGCACCGTTTTGCATTAAAAAAAGTCCTTGCCCTTTCCAAATACACAGCAGCTGAAAAAAGCATGGATGAGAACGTGTCCCATAGGAAACCATGTAAATGAACTGTAGTGTGTTTCTGCAAAAAGCACCAAAAAACACCTAGGACCCAGGCCTGAGATGTTTAGGGGTTCATTGTTTACTGTGGGACAGTGAAAGTAATATTTACAGTAGCGATTTGCTCTTTTTGTACTATAAAGGGCTCATTTTTTTTTTTTAACCCTATTATGTTACTGGCCGATTTAATCGATTATGAAAATAGTTTTTTCATAATCGATTAGTTGTCGATTAATCGATTAGTTGTTTCGGTCCCTATATATTGTGTTTTTTTTTTTTTTTAAACTACTTCCCGCCCAGTCAATAGCAGATTGACGTCCGGGAAGTGGTTCTGTTATCCACACTGGACGTCTATTGACGTCCTGCAGGATAACAGCCGCCGCGTGCCCGATCTGGCACACCGCTGCACTGATCTCGGTAAAGAGCCTCCGGCGGAGGCTTTTTACCACGTGATCAGCCGTGTCCAATCACGGCTGATCACGATGTAAACAGGAAGAGCCGTTGATCGGCTCTTCCTCACTCGCGTCTGACAGACGCGAGTAGAGGAGAGCCGATCGGCGGCTCTCCTGACGGGGGGGGGGTTCGCGCTGATTGTTTCAGCGCAGCCCCCCCTCGGATACCCACACTGGACCACCAGGGAAGCCCCAAGCATGTGGATGGCCAGGTAAGTCCCCCATGGCCATCCACATGCACAAATACATAAAAAATATATGCCAATCAGTGCCCACAAATGGGCACTGACTGGCACCATCATGGCACAACCAAAATGTATGATGCCCAGCAATGCCAGCCACCAGTGCCACCTATCAGTGCCCATAAGTGCCTACCTATCAGTGCCCGTCCGTGCCACCTATCAGTGCCACCCATAAGTATCCATCAGTGCTGCCTATGTGTGCCCATCAGTGCCGCATACCAGTGCCACATATCAGTGCCGCCTGTGAGTGCCCATCAGTGCCGCATACCGGTACCACCTCATCGGTGCCCATCAGTGTCGCCTTATCAGTGCCCGTTAGTGCCGCCTTATCAGTGCCCGTCATTGAAGTAGAAAAGGTACTTATTTACAAAAAAAAATTAACACAAACAAAGAAAAACTTATTTTTTTTCAAAATTTTCGCTCTTTTTTTATTTGTTATGCAAAAAATTGTTTGGGTACAGTGTTGCATGACCGCGCAATTGTCATTCAAATTGCGACAGCGCTGATAGCTGAAAATTGGCCTGGGCAGGAAGGTGTATAAGTGCCTGGTATTGAAGTGGTTAATGGTGAACTTATCCTTTTAAATATATACAGCACCTGAGTGAAAGGGCCCTAAAAAAAACCCTGCTAAAATTGATCCCAAACCATTCAAATTTTCTTTGAGGCCTTTGCTGTGGCTGTATTAATGATTGTATAGTGTGTGTGCAGTGAAAGGATCACTTTGCTTTCTGTAGGAGCAAACCTTAATGTATGGGGGTTCCCTTTGAGCCGGGATGTGTGGGTGCAGGGAAGACACGGGGACCTCGCAGAGCTGGTGTAAATCCTTCAGACAGTTCCTTCCTTGTTTTCCATGAGCCTGATCCTCCCTCCACTGTTGAAAGCTGGTGGGGGAGGATTGTTACAACACAAAAGTTGTTAGTGAAATCCGAACCATCTGGCTGATTATCAGGAATGCTGTGTAACTGCATTCTTTGTGACAGCTTTTCACCAAGATTTACCACGTGTGTCTGTCTGGTGTTAGGCCAGGGAACAGCAGAGCAGTGTTTTTACATGTCATAGTTTCTCATTCAAGGTTAGCGCCGGCCTTGCGGAGAGTCGCATGCCATTCTTTGAGTCAGCACATTTCTTTTACTTGGATTCTTTGTGGTGTTCTGGGTATATTGTCATTCTAAAACAAATTGCATCCTCAATTGGTGGAAAAAGAAGTGTAAATAAACTATCTGAGCACCACAAACTGAAAATGGTGCCTGGGGGATTTTTTTTTTTTTTTTTAAAGTCCACAGCTCCAGTTGCTGTAGCTGCTGCCTTTTAATATATGGGTACTTACCTGTCCATGGATCCAGCGATGTTGGCACCCCAGCCTATTTTCGGATCTTCTCTTGGGTGCTGCCACCACCATTCTTCGTAAGGTAAATTGTCAGTGAAGCCTTTTGGCTTCACAGCTGGCTCCCTACTGCGCAAGGTGAACTTGGCCTTTAAAGTGGTTGTAAAGGCAGAAAGTTTTTTTTATCTTATTGCATAGATAGTGGTGTGAATGAGCGCTTAAAATGTGCTACCGTGTTTGCCTGAAAATAAGCCCGGGTCTTATGTTAATTTTGGCAACCAAAAACACAGTAGGGCTTATTTTCGGGGTAGGGCTTGCCATTTTATGTGCTGTCTTCTCTCCCTCGCTGCCTGTCAGGAATCCCCAGTGTGAACGTAGTAAGTGCTTGTAAACTGCTAGAATCCTCGCTATTACAGTAGTATATAATGTAAAAGATGTGTGTTTCTGTAATCCAATTGTAACATACCTTCTTATATCGCCGTTCACCGCTTCTGTTACCCGCCTGAGTGGTCTTCCCCACCACAAGCACTGCAGAGGGGGGCCTGAGATCCCCCACTCTGACAGCTGGCAGAATGGAAGAGGAGAGCAGCGGGGGGGGGGGGATCAGCTGAGCACCGCTCAGCGCTTCCATGGCCAGCTTCCCCGCTCCGAGCACTGCAGAGGGGGTGGGGAGTTGGGCTGAAATCCCCTGCAGACAGCTGGGAGAAGAGGAGGAGAGCAGTGGGAGATCAGCTGAGCGGCGCTATAAAAAGGTATTTGACTCAATTATATTACAGAAACACACACCTTTTACATATAATACTGTAATAGAGAGGATTCTAGCAGTTTACAACCACTTTAAACTAGGGTTTATATTGCAGCCCTCCCCGAAAATCACAGAAGGTCTTATTTTCAGGGTAGGTCTTACATTTGGGGAAACACAGTATTCACAGGATTACTGGGTATAAATAATGGTACAGCCCAAAACAAAACCAGGCACCACATCAAAGGACTGGCAAACTGCAATATATTGCACTTAGGTTTGGATATGATTTAATGGTAGATTTGCAGAGCAGACCCTCTTATGAAAATGTAGTGCATTTCTTTTATTGCTTCTCCCCATCATACACTTTATTTATTTATTTATTTATTTATATATATATATATATATATATATATATATATATATATATATATAGCTGAAACTAATGATTGTTTTCATAATCGATTAGTTGGCCGATTATTGTTTCGGTTAATCACCTTTAAAAAATAAATAACATTTCCTGCGATTTAGCATTTTTACATTTTTTTTTGGGCCAATTTGTTGTTGGGCAGATTAAAAAACACAAATTGCCGCAAAAACGCATTACATGCTGTTCTGCAGCTTTTCCATTGAAGTATATTGAACCAAAAAAACTTAATAGCACCGTTTTGCATTAAAAAAAGTCCTTGCCCTTTCCAAATACGCAGCAGCTGAAAAAAATCATGAATGTTAACGTGTCCCATAGGAAACCATGTAAATAAACTGTAGTGTGTTTCTGCAAAAAGCACCAAGAAACACAGAGGTGTGACCCAGGCCTGAGCTGTTTAGTACTATAATGGGGTGAAAGTAATATTTACAGTAGCGATTTGCTTTTTTTGTACTATTATGAAAATAGTAATCGCTTAAGAAGTCGATTAATCGATTAGTTGTTTCGGCCCTAATAAAAAAAGAAAAAATATATAATATTGAGCGCTTGGCAGGTGAGATGAGTCATTAAATTTTTTTTTTTCTATATTTGGTACAGCCTACTCTCTGTAGAACAGACACTCAAGGTCTCTTCTGAAAATCATGGCGCATCATGAGTGTGATGTCACTGCCCCACTTCTCCACCTCATCCATTCAGAGGACGCTTTGCATTTGTTCAGAAGATGCAAACATTCTCTGAATGGTGCAGTGTGGCTGACATCCTGTGTTCACAATGCAGCAGTGCATCCGCTCAGCCCGGGACCTGGAAATGAGTGGAGATCACTGGAGTAGCGCTGTCTACTACAGTGATTTCCAGGGGCATCGGCTAGGTATGTCATATACATAGTTACATTGGTACAAGCAGGACTCATGTAACTTTGTATAAAATATCTATACCTGGAATTCTTCTGTAAAGATAAAAAATGCAACATGGCCCCGATGTCGCATGGATACCTGATCTGCCCGTCACACTATTGCAACACTTTGCTCTCTGTTGCTGAATTATTTCTTTTATCTTACCAGGCTTATTGACAATACTAATTAGTATTCAGTAGTTACTTGATTTCATATATTTTTCTTCAATAAAACTATAAATATTACAATTTTCCGTAATATAATTTTTCCTTTTTCCCAGCTGCTCAAAACTCGTTTTTAGGGTCCTTTCACAGTGATGCATTTAGGCTGCTCTGGAACGCACCTTTCCAGTGGGATAAAAGCTCATCAAACTGATTTGAATTTAAATCCTGAGACTTTTTACATCGCTGCGGTTTTAAAAGTCCTTCATGCTGCATCATTGGTGTGCTTTCCAAAAGCTCATCAAAGATGCACCGTCCATGAAGTCAATGGGAACTGCAATAAAAATGCACCCATTGTGCGTTTTTTTTGTGTATTTTTGCTGGATGTTAAGCGGGCCCCCCCCCCCCCCCAGCATCCTTAACAACCAGTGAATTGCTGATTGTTAAGGAGCCAGCATATGCCAGCTTCCTTAACAATCGGCAGATAAGTAAAAAAAAAAGCCCCCACCAAAGTAGCATGTGCACAATCTTACCATCCAGCTCCTCTGTTCCAGCATCCCCCTCCTTCCCTCAGTTGTTGCTCCAGGCTGACGTCTGTCCACTGTCTCTCCGTCGCCTCCGCCCCTCCGGTGTTAGCAAAGCTCCTGGTGACCACTGAGGGGGAGGCCTTATCACTAGTTGTTAAAGATGCCAGCTGGTTTGGGCTCCTTAACAGCCACCCACCAGAATCCTTAACAACCAATGAATAGCCAGTTGTTAGGGGCTGGCACCAGTGTTAATTTTGGCAGAAAATTTCGATTTAGTTTTAGTCTTATAACTAAAAGGGAGTTTTAGTTTTAGTCCCATTTTAGTCTTCTGCAATTGTTTTAGTCGTATTTAGACAACTGAATCTCCAGTATATTTTAGTCGATTAAAGCAAATTTTAGTCGTCTAAAATCGAATGGGTGTAATTAAATTGTAATGCATTTGTTAACATTTCTCTACAATTTCAAAACTCATTATATACTGCTGGAGTGAAAAATCGAATATGGTATTTATGGTATTGAAGTATGAACATACACTACATACCAGTGTTAATTTTGAAGTCAAATTTCAATTTAGTTTTAGTCTTTTGACTAAAATGGCGTATTAGTTTTAGTCGTGTTTTAGGCATCCCAATTGTTTTAGTTGTATTTTAGTAGACTAAAATAAGAATTTAGTCGACTAAAATATTTTAGTCGTTTTAGTTGACAAAATTAACACTGGCTGGCGGCATCCTTAACAACCAGCTATTCACACAGATGTGCTGTAATGGAACACTTTTAAAATGTGCTTTGCAACTTTAAAATCGCATAGTGTGTTTTTAAAAGTGCTGCAGTATGAAGTTATACATGCTGCGATGTGAAAGCAGTCTTAATGCCTTAGAGCCCATTCACACAGGGGCGGCACGACTCGTGCCGCGACTGTGCTGGGCGATCTCAAGACGACTTCAAAGCAGACTTCCAAAATGACTTCTGTATTGAAGTCAATGGAAGTCGCCTTGAAGTCGTCTTGAAGTAGTACAGGAACCTTTTTCTAAGTCGGAGCGACTTCAGTCGCTCCGCTTAGAACGGTTCCATTGTACAGAATGGGACGCGACTCGTCAGGCGGCTGAGACGCCTGACGAGTCGCCCCTGTGTGAATGGGGTCTTAACCTAAAAATATGCATAACAAACCACGCTGAAATACAAACACATGTCCTCACACCAAAAAAGCCGTTGTAGAAAGAGGAACACTTTGCTGCGTATTGTCACATATTTTCTGCTTGTACTGGGATAAGCGGCACAAAGCATATAATAGGCTCTGAACTGGCACAAGCTTACCCATGCATGTTTTTGGGTTCCAGGTCTAGGTACACTTTACACATTGGTTTGGTTTTTGTTAGCATCCTATTTTCTCATGCAGAAGGAATCTGATCTCTTCCAGTAAGTGAATTATACTAGACAATCCCGCATGTGTCTTAACGGATCGCCGAAAAGAATATCGACTTATTGCGTTAGCCGCTAAAGGCGTCGTTTACCTTCGGGAACTGGAAGTTGGACGCTGGTCAAGTTGTGCAGAATTATGTTGGCTATTAAAGTAGTCAGAAATCTGCTGCTGCCGTTTCTGGCAAGACCACAATAGCCTATTCTGGGAGGCACAGCACACACATTATGACTTAAAGCTGATTTTCCTCATAATCCAACATATTGAAGCTTATTTAAAGCGGCAGTAGTAGCTCCACACCATCCTGCCACCCCTGCTTTATACAGCACTTGTTCTCAGGACTTCTTATAATGGAAGTATGGTGGAAAGGGCAGGGGGCGGCGGGGATTTTGATGAGTATGTGTACGTTGTGTATTTTTTATTTTTTTGATAATCTTTATTTTACATTTTCAGTATAACATACATTGAGAAAAACAAAAGGGAGACAATGAGTGAAAAGAGGGGGCATACAAGAAATAGGGGCACTGGGCCACTAGTGTCAGGAGGTTCTGTGATGCATATAGTTGCCAACATCATATGACTTCATCATTATATACCCAGACAACAGGGGGAGGTGTGCTTTCAAACCAGTGTACCAAGCCAGGATTGGCTACTCACATTTTATAAACAACACTGTGAGCAATGTACCCATTATGATCCAGAATAAGAAGGGAAGGAGGGGTAAAGAAGGTGGGAGAGGAAACCTAAACAAACAATTAACGGTCAGCACTATATCTGTAATTAAAAAATTGTATTGGCATAGAGTCTGGGGATCTATAGCACGTAGGTCTCATCCCCATAGGCATTATGTTTAACTATAAACTTGAGGGCAGCAAATTATGGTACCTGTACCGTTTTAGAAGTTTAATGTATCCAAGTGGCCCATATACTATATAGAACTTGTCATATCTGTCCTTGCACTTTGCCACCCACTCCTCCGCCACCAAATGTTGTGTATTTTAATTTGTTGCCTGTTTCTAGAATCTATGTCTTGTGCCGGAGCTAAATGCCGAGAGCTGCTTTAGAAATCATCAACTCGAAACCAAATTCTGTGACAAATGGCTCTGTGACTGGTAGGCCTTAGGCGATTTAGATGGGCAAGAAATCGGCCATGGATGTTAAAAAAAATTACGCTATTATCTCATGGTCATTGGGAAAAGGGGACCACAATCCTCAAACTTGTTTGTAATCACGTTGAACCAAGAGCACAAATAACCGTTAATATATGAAGATTAGCATTTACAGCTTTTATGTTGACAGAATTCTTAAAGCGGAGGTCCACCCTAAAATAAAAAATTACATTAACTTTCTCCAAAAAATCTAAAAAAATAAAAATTTGGATTTTTTTTTTTTTAACTTGCCAGAAACGCCTGTTGCTAGTCAGTCTTCCTAATCTGCCACTTCCTATACCGCCGAGCTCTTCTTTTTCTTCCTCCTTCGCGTGTTCTTCTGGGTAATGGGACGTGCTGTCTTCTGAGACCTGTGTGTCTCCCAGAAAACAGCCAGCCATTCACAAAGTGCAGCGCGACTCGCGCATGCGCAGTAGGAAACAGGCAGTGAAGCCACAAGGCTCCACTTGCCTGTTTCCCTTAGTTAGGATGGTGGCGCCGGCACACGATCCGATGGACGGATCAGCCTCGGGGGGCCGACATCGCGGGCTCCCTGGACAGGTAAGTGACCTTTATTAAAAGTCAGCAGCTACAGTGTTTGTAGCTGCTGACTTTTAAAAAAAATAAAATAAAATTGGCTGGAACACTGCTTTAAAGTATGTCTAGCCAAAATTTTTTTTTTTTTTTTTTTTGTTTTGTATAGAATGTAGAAGGATTGGAGAACCCCTGTAAAGGATTTACTTCTAGTCTAGGCTTTTCACTTCTAGTCTAGGCCTTTCACATGGGCGCCTCTGTTTTGCAGGATCCGCTTGCTCAACGGGGGATCGCTGTACTGAGCAGGCGGATGACAGGTCCGTTTTCGCTCACTGCACAGAGCGGAGACAGACACAGTCCCACTCTCCTCTATAGGGAGATCGGGTGAGAATGGACTGCCTGTCCGTTTTTTTTTTATTTTTTTATCCGATCATATCTGATCTGCCAAACAGATAAAAAATAGGACCACCATCCATCTGGATTTGGTGGACATGATCGGATCATATAACGGCGGATGTCAGCGGACATGTCACCGCTGATATCTGCCGTTCCATAGGAGTGAATGAAGGGTCCAATCAGGTCCACCTGAAAAACTGACAGACGGACCTGATCGGACAGCCTGTGTGAAAGGGGCCTTAGGGCTTGTTTATTCCTTCATTGAGCTCTGCTGAAGAGGGATCTGCAGTGGCTCACTGTTAAGAGTGGTGCAGGCATGGCTGACTGGCTTTCAGTTGGTTTTCCTTGTGTGTGTGTGTGTGTGTTTTTTTACCGCCGAATGGAGTTTTTGGATGGGAATCCCACACTGCAGCCGTGAGCTTAGTGTTTGGCTCAGTTACGGCACAGCCCTTTTTACTTTAATGGTTAGATTTTGGCAGTGGTACTACCCGCCAAACACGACAAGGGGATTCTTTTTGTCACACGAGAAGTTAAGAATCATGGCCGACATGTACAACTCTGTCCCGCTGCCTTTTGCAGCTTAAGGGCGGGTGGGTGGTAGAAATGTGACTCAACCACCCATATTTACTTCCCCCAACCGTAAGTAAATACTAAGTTATGGGGAGATTTACCCTCACTTCTGTCTTGGTGACAATGATTTCCCTAGATGGGTGAAGTTCAGTAGGGGGGCATTACTACTCTACTGATGAGGAAGATTCTGCAGCATTTAGGTATGCAAGGCAGCGACGTCCTCCAAGCAGTTAAATGATCCATTTAGAGATACTGTTACTTGTGAGTTGCCTTGTCTGGATCACCGGTCTGCTATGGGCCTTAGACTGACCAGCTTTTACTCAGCTGTGTAGTTGGATATGGGCAGTGTGATGGCGTAGTGGTTAGCTTGGCTTTCATTTCCACCAGTGACATTATCTGTATGGAATTTTTATGTTCACTTTGTGTGGATTTCCTCCAGGTGTTTTGGTTTCCTCCCACAGATCAAAAACATTCTGCTTAGTCAGGTTCTGACCATGATGACCTGTGTGCTTCCTTTTGATTGTGGTAGGGAGATGAGCTCACCTGGGTTAGGAACTGATGTGATTTGGTTCCTTCTTCCCTGTAGATTTTCTGTGAAATGTACAAACAAATGGCAACCACCCCAACCTATAACTGGCCTTTGCAGCAACGAGCACATGGAAGGGTGACACATGTCAAAAACAACAAACAGAAATTCCCAGCTCACTTACCTGCCAGCCTGCAACAAACCGAATTAATCAGGTCTAACAGTTCACGTTACAAGGGATTTCGTTTGCACAAATTTGCAAATAAATGTGTAAGCTGCAGAGGCCACGTCATGGCACCCCAGTGTACTGCAGTCCTAGCTTTATAAAGTCCTAACTCTATAAAAAACAAAATTTTATAGAGTTAGGACTGCAGATCATACTGGGGGGGGGGGGGGGGGCGTGACGTGAAGTGGCCTCTGCAGCTTACACAAGCATTTGCAAATGTGTGCAAACTAAATCCCTTGTTAGGGTTAATTCAGTTTGTTGGCTGGCAAGAAAGCTGGGATTTTTTTTTGTTGTCTTTTGAAATGCTGTCAAATGTGTTGTAAAAAAATGAATCCATACCACCAGTTTTTTAGGGGTTTCTTGCCATATTATTTTTTTTTTTTTTTTTTTTTAGAAAACACTAAGCAAAAAAAAAACTCAATTGATGTACTGTTGTTTTCATTATCTTCCAGGTTGGGCTCACGTGGTATGTGCACTATATATTCCAGAGGTCCAGTTTGCAAATGTTGCCACGATGGAGCCTATTGTGCTACAATCAGTGCCACATGAACGATATAATAAGGTAAAAACCTTCTCCTGTTTTGTGGTTGAAATATGTTGACAGTCATATGCTTCTCATAAATTGGTAATTTCATGTAAACGTTAAAGGCTAGGTTCACCTTTAAATAAATAAATGCACTTTTTTTGTGGGGGATCAGCTGTTGTGGGTGCAATGTCTGGCTCCTGATGACTCTCGTGATTGCGGTCTGCCCTGTACCTCTGATGCAGGCAGGCAGTTACTTGGGAGCAGGAAGATCAATAAACGACGAGAGCGCTCACCAGCACCCTTGTAGTTCACTGAGAACTACAAGCCATCAGTCGCATTGGCTGACTGTACTTGTAATCTATTTATTCACAGAAAACGGAATGAATGACGTGGCTGTGTGGCCGGAGCTTTTTTCAAGTTGTGACAGCAAGTATGGGGAGAAGATCCCCTACCCGCTGTCAGGGGGAGGGAGAGGAAAAGGAACGGGGTTGTGTGGTTGAAGTCGCAGATGCTGGAATATGTTGCGGCCAAAAAACGGATGGAACATGTAACCTGTTCCAAAGGTGAAGTTATTCTTTAGACCTAAATTTGTTATAATTTTGCATGCGTACCCCTTTTATTTTGCTCTTAGTTTGTCTGAAAAGGAGTCTTGCTGCCTTTTGTACTGATAGCACACACTGTCTAACAGAATCTAAGTAACTCTAACAGTAACACTGGGCTATGTAACCATTTTCATTGCTCTTAAGGCCCAACTCCAGGTCAAACTGGTGGCCCTCCAGCTGTTGCAGGACTACAAGTCCCATCATGTCTCTGCCTGTGGGAGTCATGCTTGTAACTGTCAGCCTTGCAATGCCTCATGGGGTTCGTAGTTCCGCAACAGCTGGAGGGCTGCCAGTTTGACACCTTTGGGTTAAATGTTTGTTAGCTCTAGGGGATAGAAGAAGAGGCTGTATTTCTTAGTGAACACCTAGCTCCGTGCTTCTCTCTTCTGCATGGTGTTTGGGCCTGTGAATGGTCTTTCGCCATCATTGCATACATTGTAGGGCTATTAGTCCTGCATTGCTTGTGGGGAGCTGAACAGTCTGGGTGCAGGGAGCTGTCCCTGCCAGGAAAACACAGTGATTATTACTAGTGGCTATAGCTGCTGCCAGTAATCGCATGTAAAAATCCAACATGCTGGTTGTACCCAAGTCAATCCAATCAGCCTGATGGTTTGAATCTCAGCCGGTCCCTGCTGAACCGTAAGAGACAGAAACCATCCATGGCCGGCATAGGACAGAGAACTGAGCTATCAAAGATCGCTCAGTTCTCGATCTTCAGTGAGCAGAGAGTGGTGACTGTTAGTCACCGACTCTGTGCTCTGCTCCTCCAGCTCTCACTGGAGTGCCAGGATGTGGAGGGGTGGGAGCAGCTGGCTCCAGCTCTCAGCAGCGCACTTAGAGGCTGAGCCAGGAGTGGATCCTGACATTATTGGAATCCCTCTAGATTCTGGACAGACTGCAGCCAACAGCGGACTTTAATATGTCGCCTGAATACAGGTCACACGAGTGCAGAACTAAATGCACTCCTGTGGTGTGTATGGACAAAAGAGCTTTGGCCCTACTTTCCTCCTTTTTGATGGTGAAATGAAGTAGTTCTTGGAACTGCATTGTCTATAGTTGTAAGTTTATGACGATCACACAGAAGCAGGAAGATCTGGAGACAAACTTTTTTTTTTTTTTTTTTCCCCTACAACTTCAGCCCAAAACATTATTTAACATTCTGTTTCCAACAGTATTCCAAAAAGCTAAAGCAGGCCCAGGTCCATGATTACTGCCCACATCCATTGCTGAATCCTGCGTCTTTGCTGGAGTTCTCATTTGCTTCTGTGTAATGAATGAACATTTCACACATGCTGTGTTGAGGTTTGCAGGAAATCCAACAGTAATACAGCATAAAATATAAACATGTGTCTATATAATACTACATAACTAGAACTGGTCACTGGCTTTCCAGCTCTGTGCTGTCCTATGGGACAGGTGAGGGATTGAGGAGTCTGGTTTTTACATTACAGACTTGTTGAGTTTTCATTGACACCGTGGCTTGAGTTCTGTTCTGCGAGTGTCAGGGGGCCGGAGACCCAGCACTGCTTGTGTTTGTGTTAATATAATTACATTGCAGATCAGACATCTGAAGGAGCTGCTCGCAGAGTGCTGTTGGCAGTTCTAGGCGTTCTTCGCTCTCCATAACACGCCGTTTTCGGAACTGAAT
This sequence comes from Rana muscosa, assembly GCA_029206835.1. Lineage (NCBI taxonomy): Eukaryota > Metazoa > Chordata > Amphibia > Anura > Ranidae > Rana > Rana muscosa. The sequence goes on along the minus strand of CM055122.1, from coordinate 258,322,779 downwards.
GTCGCTTTACACCGCTGTGCTGACTTTATGCTTAGAGAAAGAATCTGACTTGTCCAGCAATATCACAGGTCATAAAGCAGTCTGCTGATTTGCACTTTATACGACATCGAGCATTCTGGAAAAATTCTTAGGGAATTATAACCGGTTCCAATGTAGAAAACAGTTGTGAGTCCTGAATAGGTAATTTGTAAGTGGCAGGATGTCATGGAGTGTGGACTTGTTGGTGGTTGTATTTCTTTTGGGTCTTCCAAGTACTTGTGGGTTGTGGTTGGAACGCGGCAAAATGGCAATAGAAGCTGATCATAAAGAGCTATTCCACTTGTAGACGGAAAGTGAAAAGCTTTTCAATGGGGTTCTCTCTGCTCGGAAACCTTACCGATCGCCAAGTTTAACTGTGCCACCTATCCGATCCGAGGCTCCAGCTGTTCAGTCTAACAATGGGGGCTCAGTCAAAATGTTAGCCAGTCGAACCCCAGCCAGGGGTTGCCCTGTCAGCATTCATAAATCGACTGAGCCGGGTGAAGGTTTATCGACTGAACAGTGTCTGCATCCTACAGATGCAGTCACTGTTTGGGTATTCAGGGACCTGTAGGTGTTGTGGCTTTCGGAATATAAAAGCCAGCAGGGGAGAATCCTCATCCACACTGTTACTAGCTTCATGTATGTGTTACTAGGCTAAAGCTGGACATACATGGTTCAGTTTTTTTGTTTAGCCGGGAGGCAAAACGGGGGGGGGGAAAGGAACCACTCTGCCCACCCCCCCCCCCCCCAATCCACGCATTTGATGTGTATAGGAGAATCCTCCCATCTGCCAGAAAATAATAGTGCAGCGGGGAGGATTCCCCCATCCACCTTCAGGATACACAGATCAGTGCTGTAGCCTATTGCCTGCAGCTCTGACCAAGCATCTTTTACCCGACAAGACGGTTGAACAGACGTCGATCGGTAGAAATCGCTGTACAACCGTCTTAACCTCCCTGGCGGTATGATTCTGTCAGATTTTAGGTGCTGAAAGCGGTACCATTATTCTGCATTGAAATTTGGCGTTTTATATTGTAGGCCTGTAATTCTTAGGAATAACTCACTTAAATCTGTCCAAACCAGAGTCTAGTAGACATCCCATGTATGCTAAAGTAAAAAAAAAAATCATAACTAATAATATAATAATAATAATAAAAGTGTTTTTCAGTCTTTGATGACGAATTTCCCCACAAATCCCTATCGCTCAATTCTGCGGGTGATTCTAATTTATTATCGCTGTTTTCTAGCTGATCTAAAACCACTTTTGACGTAAAGGGACACTTTTTGGTTGCTATGGACAATCTCCAAATTCCAGGCAGAAAGAACAGTTTTTATTATATAAAAGTGCATGCAGGACACTGGACAGACCACTAGGGACAAAGGGGATGTGTAATTATTTTATACAGTACTGTAATCTGTAAGATTACAGTGTACTGTATGTATACTGTGTTTTTACTTTTTTGAATTTGGCGCCCATCTCCGTCCCCGTGCGTCGTAACGTCGCAGGGAACGGAGCTCGGTGGCACTCGGGCACTGTGTGAATCGAGCGAGGAGACACGGCTCGCACACACAGCGGGGAGACATCGCAGGATCCAGGGGACAAGGTAAGTAACTCTGCCTGGATCACTGCGATGAAATCCTGAGTCTGGCTCGGGGTTACCGCTTTTGGTGCTGAAATTTCACCCCGAGCCTGACTCGGGAATACCGCCAGGGAGGTTAAGCTAGCCATACACGATTCAAATTTTGATCGCCCATTTGTACATATTTCAGAAAAATCATTCGCCAAAACATTCACTCATTCCGTCATTGAATTGACAAATTTCATTTAAAAGTGCAAAAAAAATAATCAAAATTTCCAAGTTAATGTTTTGAAATGTAACGTTTGATATTGAGATGCACAGAAGTAATGTAATGCTTGTGTATGTGTGGGAATTTATTAGCCACTCCCTCGTACTACTGTGTTTAAGGGAACAAAATCGTTTATGAAAATACACTTTTTGATTGGCACCCAGGTTGTGGTACAATCAATGATGAATTTCACTCACGGCCACTTTATTAGGCAAGAGGAGATTGCCGCTCTCAAAGCAAAAGTTCCATAAGATACACACCCCAATGAGGCACGCAGGTGCAGGCTCTGCTTAGGATCAAGAGACAGACAAATAGACCTGGGCGGCCACACGATGCAACACCTTTATTGTAGTAAAATCCAGCACATAACAGTCAGTCCATACTGTAAAACAGGGGGGGAATGCAAGCAGCTAACGCGTTTCACACCTACATTTGGTGCTTAATCATAGCTTATGATTAAGCACTAAATTTAGGTGTGAAACGCGTCTGTCACTTTATTGGGTACACCGGGTTGGACCCCATTTTTTGCCTTCATTCTTCGTGGCATATATTCAACAAGGTGTTGGAAACATTCCTGAGAGATTTTGGTACATTCTGACATGCTAGCATCAGGCAGTTGCTGCAGATTTGTCGGCTGCACATCCATGATGCAAATCTCCTGTTCCGCCACATCCCAAAGGTGCTCTATTGGGTGAGATCTGGTGATTGTGGAGACAATTGGAGTCCAGTGACCTCCATTGTCCTGTTCAAGAAACCAGTGGTGAGATGATTTGAGCTTTGAGACATGGTGCATTATCCTGCTGGAAGGATCCATCAGAAGATGGGTACACTGTAGTCATAAAGGGATGGACATGGTCAGTAACAGAACTCGGGTGGCGTAATGGCCAATTAAGTCCTGCTCCTTGGGACGATACACGTGCGAGAGTGATTGACATCACCCGCGGCCATCTCATGTTGACTCCATGTGGTTTTATGTGACGGAACGCTTTTTTGCTGGCACTTAATGGAAGTGCCTTGTATGTAAGTGTGATTCTTCCTTTTTATCATATTACATACATGCCAGCAGAGAGCACTGAATATTTCCTGTTTTATTTGCATATATCGGGATACTGATGATCTTATGCTGCCATCCCCTGTATATGAGCTGATGTGGAGATCCATGTGCTTTGTACTCTCAAGAGGTTCATCGCTACTCTCCAGGATTTTCCTCGTAAGGGAAAGCCTTTTTGCCCCTTTGTTGACTCGGGGGTCCTATCATTGAGGGGAGTGGCAAAGAGTGTCTTATGGTGGAGGTCACACTTCTGGCACCGATTTTCAGTCTTCATTGATGCAAATTGTCACTCTTTTTTGGAATCCCTGATTTCTATATGAACTTTCATGAACTTTTTATAATCTTTCCAATAACTATTGTAGCGATACCTTCAACTAAGAGGGCCGCAGATTTAGTTTGGGCCCTGAAGACAGCTCTGCCAATCCCCCGACAATTTACTCTACCCCCTTCTGGCACAGTTAGTCTAGGGTAATATGTGTATATCTTATGCTCTATGATTAAATTCAAACACCAAGGCAGTGATAGAAGAATAACAAATTTACTTTCTATGGCAATAAAAATCAACAGTGATAACAGATCTTAAGAATCTATCTGCAGAGCCCTGCAGCAATAGTCACACTATAACTATTAAGATATGGCACACACGCGCCACGTGTAACAGTACTTCACTATGCGCCCTATGGCGCAGCAACTAAATAAACTACCTAAATGGCCAGGCCTGACCATATAACTCAGTCTCTAGGGGGGTAAAATTCTTCGCATGCAAGTCTTTAAACGGTGGTACACATTTCAGGGACACATTTGTAATCCAAGGGGGGGGGTAAAAATACCAACACAGTACACTCCACTAGAGATCCGTTTTGACTCGGTTCTGCTATGGATCTCACGTGGGGGGAAAAGAACAAAAATAGGAACTGGTGGGCCACGGCAGTCTGTAGGCCTAACCATGGTATACAGTATTTGTGGATTGAGCATGCGCTCGCTCACCCCTCCGGACGCGATCCCAGTCCAGGAACTTCCACCTGCTGTGTCTCCTCACACAGCTCTGCAGCAGTCTGGTCTCCGGCTCAGCAGCAGTTGAAGAAAACTGAGTCAGATGCCACCCAGGCTCGCAATGGGATGGAAGGCTCTTTGGGTAACAGCGCAAGGCCCCAGGCTTCAGGCCTTGCACCACAGCGGATCTGCACAGGAAGATCTCTCCCTTGAAGTCTCGTGTCCCAAAGAGGCCGAGCCCAGCCTCGCCTCCTCCTTTTTATAACCCCTCCCATGAGTCTCTGGGGTGGAAACATTGCCGAAAGGGGTTCTGGGTAAGGTAGTCCTGGGAGTCTTAAAGGGGACCCTGCTACACAATATTTTTCATGTATTGATTTATTGGATGGAGATGTATTAATTGTGATATTTAGCGCTGCACTATTCTTTGTATTATTGCCTGTTGTTTTTGTTTTTTTTTGTAAATTTGCCTCGAGTGTTCAGCAGCTGTTTATAGATGTCCTAGATCAGTGTTTCTCAACTCCAGTCCTCAAGGCGCCCCAACAGGTCATGTTTTCAGGATTTCCCTCAGATGAAACGGCTGTGGTAATTACTAAGGCAGTTAAACTGATCAAATCACCTGTGCAAAATAATGGTAAGCCTGAAAACATGACCTGTTGGGGGCGCCTTGAGGACTGGAGTTGAGAAACACTGTCCTAGATGTCTAAATGCATTGAGTTGCTGTCATGTGATTGGCTGATTAGCAATTTGTGTTACCAAGCAATTGAACAGGTGTACCTAATAAAGTGGCCAGTGAGTGTATAATAATGGATAGAAATAGATTAAAGGGCAGGTATGCCTGCAGGCAGCCCCTCCATCCAACCCAGAAGGGTTAGGACCGCAGTACACTGGGGTGCCGTGACGTGGGTGCTGCAGCTTGGACAGCAGCATTGTCAACCCATGGAGTGGGTAGTGTTAGATCTCATTCACATGGGCATACTAGAGTGTACACCCCTGCGAGGCCTGTGCTTACCCGCACAGGGTGTACAGTTCTGTTCAGGCAGTACCATTCATGTCTATTGGAATTCAGCAGCTATTGAACTCCAAATAATGGATGCGATTATAGTGGATGTTCTGGATATATTTAAATACAGTATACCAGAGTATACTTTGAAATCTACTTTATACATTAGCAATATACATATACATTTGCAGAAGCCTTTGCATCCCATTACATACATAATAATTTAAACAAACAAATGTTAGTGACCACAAGCGTTCTTTGCAATAAATGTTTTTCTAGCATGAACATTACAATAACTTTTCCGGATCAAGGACTACATTCTATGTTACAGTTCCATTTGTTAAGATGAGAAACAAGTTTTTCTAACACTCTTCTTTCATTTCTTGGCTCGGCATGGTTAAATATGATCGTGAATTTATCCCCAATAGTTTTTGAAAGGCTCGATTTGATTTTCTATCAACATTCTATTTGTGCATGGTTGGCTTTAGGGCTGTTGGGCATGTTGTCGTCTAGCGTGATTATTTCATTGTGTAGAGCTGAAAGAGAAACCCAACCCCCTGTGACCATCGTTATCAGTTTAAAGGATTTTTCTACAGCTTGTGAAATCTCTCCAGACTCTTCTAACCCTCCTGTATTATAGCAAAGAGGAGTCATCACTTCTCACAGCTAGACTCTCACCCAATTGTGGTTGTTTCCTGGTGGGTGATGTCTGTATCGCATGATGCCGCTAAATGGATTTATTCAGTAAGGGACAAATTCCGACTGGCGCTTTTTTTATATATTTTTCTACAAAGCTCCCAATGAATGGCTGAGCGCCGCTTATTCCAGGTGTGAGACGAGAAGTCTTTACCTCCCAGCCAGAACCCAGCACTGTGTACTGTATGTAGATGAAGCTCCAATGCAGTACACACAGTGCTAAGAGCTGAGCAAGATTCAAACAGTGTGTGGGCAGGCTGATTGTACCAAGTTGATGGATAAACTTGGGTACAACCAGCCTGCCAGACTTGCTCCTTGCAGCTCCACTGCTGGCTTCCCACTGCACATTTGCGAGCCGCGCTGAGCTTTGTGAATGGTCCCGCAGCCATCTGGGACCTGTTGCCTAGAAGACTGTGGGCGGGGGGAGCAGTTTCCTCTCTGGGTTGCAGGAAAGAAATTTGCACGATTTCTCCATCAACGCAGACAGTGCTGACGGGAATCCCTCCTGCCGGTCACATTGTGATTACTTGTGATTATCGCTAATGACAGCTATAGCCACCAGCAATAATGACTGTCTTTTCCTGGCGAGGGGGGCATGGCAAGGGGAGGGTGGGGTAAGCCATCCCCGCCAGGAGAAGAGAAGTGATTATTGCAAGCGATTTTATAGCAGCTGTTAGCAATAGGGATTCCCCTGTCAGCATTGTGTTGATGGGAATCGTGCAAATTTATTTCCTGCAACCTGGACCTGGAGATGAAACGGGTCCCAGGTGGCTGCGGGACCATCCACAAAGCTCAGCGCGGCTCGCACATGTGCAGTGGGAAGCCTCAAGGAGTCATATCTGGCATCCCACAGTAAAGATGCTGGTGTCGGGGACCGGAAGACCGATTTAAGAACCTGCTTGGGTGACGACTGCCCTGGACCCTTGGACAGGTAAGTCTCTTTTTAGTAAAAGTCAGCCGCTGCAGTATTTGTAGCTGCTGACTTTAAAAATGTTTTGTCCCTAGGGTGAAGTTCTTCTTTAAAGTGCAGTCTTAGCAGTTAGTTAATGTGACCTCAATACAGTAAAATGTGAGTGTTATGGGTTACAGCACATTATTATCACCTTTCACATTATCTAATGCTCTCAGACCGGCTTCGATGTATGGCGGCATAACAAGATTAGAGGCCTTCAGACTCTGTGCCACTGTCCCACCCATTGCCTGCATTTTGGGATTCTGCAAACCATTGCCACATTGCTGATTCTGCTTGTATAGGCAGTAAATGAACATGATTTGTGTGGAGCGGTATCTGTAAAGTAAATAATGAAAAGGTATTATTTTGCAGCTTGAACAAGGCTTTAATTTTATCCCCGATGCCCATCAATTTCTGTCTGTGTCGGTGTCTGCTCTAGATTACCGTTCCCATGAGTGACTGTGACAAATAAGACAGCACTTAATCCTTTCTTTTCCCCTTTCATACTAAAGAAAAATCTTGCATTTCCTATCGATCTGGCCGCCACATAATTGTGTGAGCATGCACATATGTGCTTATTGCATGAAAGATCTCACGCTAAAGCCGTTTATTAAAATTCCATATGCCGGAGCCACTGTTTCTCGGCCCTCTAGTCTTATTGCCGCTAATCTGAAGCCGGAGCAGACAGCAACAGGAAATGAGGGAATCTTGACTGCAGACACAGAAGAGCCTTCTCTCCCCTTTGATGTGTGCAAGAAAATGCATGGATTGTCATTGACAAATAAACCTGCCCAAATCACAGGCACAGAGATCAGACACAAAGAATTCACCTCCCTACAAATAAACCAGAGGGACTTTGGAGTGGGGACAGAACAATAGGGGATGTGGAGAGGCTTTTAACCCTTAAGGGGCCTTGTACCGTGTGTGAAACAATGTGCTGATTGCACCAGCTAGCCATGATGCTTTAAGCTGGCTATAGACGGATCGAAAAAAATTGTCCGATTCAACAGGAAGCAGACACATTTAGATCCAACTATGGACAGGCTAGTTGTACCATAACCATAGGTCTATTTACTCACATTTGGTCTGTTAAATATACCAAACCAGTGTAATACGACCACGACACTACCTGCCTGGAGTTTGCATGTTCTCTTTGTGCCTGCGTGGGTTTCCCCCGGGGACTCCGGTTTCCTCGTACACTATAAAGACATGCTGGTATGGTTATTGGCTCCTGTCTAAATTGGCCCAAGTATATGTATGAATGTGAGTTGGGGAGCTTGGATTGTAAGCTTCTTGAGGGCAGGGACTGATGTGAATGTAATTATATATATATATATATATATATATATATATATATATATATACATACACACATACACACACACACACACACACACACACACACACACACACACACACACACACACACACACACACACACACACACACACACACACACACACACACACACACACACACACACACATATATATATATATATATATATATATATATATATATATATATATATATATATATATATATATACACATATATACACACACACATACATACACACACACATATATATATATATATATATATTAATCGTTCTATAAAAGTACCAATTAAAAAAGAAAAATTTAAAACAAATTGTCCTGCCAGAAGTCTTGGTAATCAAATTATGGTAGCCGTATATGGATACATTTTCAGTCAGTTGCCCCATTAATGCTAAAACTGGCCTATACATGGGTCCGATTTTTTTTTTTTTTTTTTTTTTTTTTTTTTTTCCCTTCAGCCAGCAGGTTGAACAAAAAACACTGACCTGACTTTCCCATTCACACATTCAGTGTAGATGCGGGAATTCCCTCTACTGTGTCATGGTATTCTGACAGCGGGACTCACCACCTATCAGAATACACTGATCAGCACTGAAGCTAATTGGATAACATAATATGCAAAGTGGTTAGAGGGAAGCTTCAGAATGGCAAAGATGTGTTTTATTACAAAATATGTGAGCAGACTGCAGTTCCTCTTTAAGAACAAACCTACAGAACCTGTCTTGTTTTTAACCCGGGGACTGCCTGTATTGCAGAAGAGATGTACAAAGTCCTAAAAAAAAACCTGCTTGTCAAGCCTTTTTACAAAACTGATTTTACTTCGGCTTTCAGGTTATTTTCATATACTAGTCTATGGGGTTTATTTACTAAAGGTGAAGAGTGCAAAACCAGTCTCACTTCTGCAGAGAAACCATCGGCTTCTAACCTCAGCTTGTTCAATGAAGCTTTGGCAATAAAACCTGGAAGCTGATTGGTTTCTAGGCAGAAGTGAGCCTCATTTTGCACTCTTCAGCTTTAGTAAATCTCCTATATTCCTTTGTTATATAAAAAAAATAGTAGTCTGCCACGCCCTCTCGGTCACTTTTCATAACCATACTAAAAGATTGATGCCCTCTGGTCACTGTTTCCAGGACAGTCATTCTTCTAAATGGGCTCGGCAGTTCCTGTGTGCTGTTGGCATTCCTGATGCCGCCAGGCACACTTTAGGAGGGAGAAGGGTATTTTGGCAAGCGTTAAGGTAAGGCAATTCCACTGAATAAGAAATCAAGCTCTTAAATTCCCCCATTTCAGGTCAGGCTGATGCCCGTGTTGATTGCCATTTACCAAACAGACGTGGGAAAATCTCCAGCACACATTTGGAGCGTACAAGTGATTTCTGTCTCATAAAAGGCTAGACCTAGAGGCCTCGAGAAGGGGAAGGGTGCATGTAAACGAGGCCTACAATGAAGGCATAGACCTGCGGAGAGGATGGCTGCTAAGCATGACTGCCTCTGCCAGCACCCGAGGGGTTAAAGCCTTTCTGGCCAGCGAAACCTGTTTCCTAGAAGAAGGTTGGAGGTGTCCTCTTCCCGTGGGAATGGAGGCACTCTTTGCCCTCTTTGCACGGTGCACAACCATCCTAGCAACATAACTTCCAAATCAGCGGCATGAACGAGCCACTTCCTCCCCAGCTGATACACTTGACTGGCTGGTTGGATTTATTTCTTGTAAGCAGTTTTGTCTCCACATGACCAGAAAGCCACAATATTTCATTGTTTTCTCCCCTATCCAATCACTGCAAATCTAGTTTCTGACTGTCCCAATCCTCCGTAAGTAGATTTGGATGATGGAAAAGCAGGAGACCTGCATGTTCAGTGTTTTGTTGAAGTAGAACTCCGGCAGCAGCATATTGCTGATATGTAAGGCTAGGAGAGATGGATCTCTCAGGGTGTACTCCGTACGGGGCCCGAGCACATTTCACTGGTGACCGCTCTGTACTGTGTACTGTACTGCTCAGGCACAGCTCTGCATAGTATACTGTGACCTGGACCACTTAATGTGGTGGGAAAGGATAGCAGGAACATGGATCTGTCTTCCGACAGTTAAAGCATCCCCCACACAGTTAGCAAGCGCTCTCTAAGGACACATTTAACCCTTTAATCACCCCTGATGTTAACCCCTTCCCTGCCAGTGTCATTAGTACAGTGACGGTGCATTTTTTTTTTAGCACTGGTCCCCAAAAAGGTGTCACTTAGTGTCCGATTTGTCCACTGCAATGTCGCAGTCCCGCTATATGTCACTGATCGCCGGCATTACAAGTAAATAAAAAAATAATTCCATAAAAATATCCCATATTTTTTAGACGCTATAACTTTTGCGCAAACCAGTCAATATACGCTTATTTAATTTTTTTACCGAAAATATGTAGCAGAACACATATTGGGCTAAATTGATGAAGAAATTTCGTTTTTTTTCTTCCTTATTTTTATTTTTTCAAAATGATCGATCTTTTTTTGTTTATTGCGCAAACACCGCAGAGGTGATCAAATACCACCAAAAGAAAGCTCTATTTGTGGGTTATAGGATATACATTTTTATTTGTGTACAGTGTTGTATGACCATGCAATTGTCAGATAAATTAACGCAGTGCCATATTGCAAAAAATGGCCTGGTCAGGAAGTGAGGTGAACCTTTCTGGAACTGAAGTGGTTAAAGCTAAATTCCAGCTAAAGCCGGCCATAGATGGGATAGATCAAATCTCAGCCAGTTCAGCGGGGACCGGACGAGATTTGATCCATCTATGTGTAGGCTGGTTGTTCTGAAGACAATCCATCTATCGACTTCATTATAAGCCTGTTGAATTTTTTCCATGCGATCACTGCCAGCGGCTATAGCTGCCGGCAGTGATCATTGTGTTCTGTCAGCAGGGAAGGCTCTCCACGATTAGAACACAATAGCGCTGTGGCAAGGATGCAGCCATCGCATTTAAGAATTAGTACGTTCCAATATAATATATTGGGGTTAATACCACTTTAATGAGGGGGTGAAAGTGGCCACCTAGCATCCTTCCCTTCTCCACCCAGCATCCTTTCCCACCTCCCCCCAGCATCCTTCCCACCTCCCCCCAGCATCCTTCCCACCTCCCCCCAGCATCCTTCCCACCTCCCCCCAGCATCCTTCCCACCTCCCCCCAGCATCCTTCCCACCTCCCCCCAGCATCCTTCACACCTCCCCCCAGCATCCTTCCCACCTCCCCCCAGCATCCTCCCCACAGCATCCTTCCCACCTCCCCCCAGCATCCTTCCCACCTCCCTCCAGCATCCTTCCCACCTTCCCTCCAGCATCCTTCCCACCTTCCCTCCAGCATCCTTCCCACCTTCCCTCCAGCATCCTTCCCACCTTCCCTCCAGCATCCTTCCCACCTCCCTCCAGCATCCTTCCCACCTCCCTCCAGCATCCTTCCCACCTTCCCTCCAGCATCCTTCCCACCTCCCTCCAGCATCCTTCCCACCTCCCCCCAGCATCCTTCCCACCTCCCCCCAGCATCCTTCCCACCTCCCCCCAGCATCCTTCCCACCTCCCCCCAGCATCCTTCACACCTCCCCCCAGCATCCTTCCCACCTCCCCCCAGCATCCTCCCCACAGCATCCTTCCCACCTCCCCCCAGCATCCTTCCCACCTCCCTCCAGCATCCTTCCCACCTTCCCTCCAGCATCCTTCACACCTCCCCCCAGCATCCTTCCCACCTCCCCCCAGCATCCTCCCCACAGCATCCTTCCCACCTCCCCCCAGCATCCTTCCCACCTCCCTCCAGCATCCTTCCCACCTTCCCTCCAGCATCCTTCCCACCTCCCTCCAGCATCCTTCCCACCTCCCCCCAGCATCCTTCCCACCTCCCCCCAGCATCCTTCCCACCTCCCCCCAGCATCCTTCCCACCTCCCCCCAGCATCCTTCACACCTCCCCCCAGCATCCTTCCCACCTCCCCCCAGCATCCTCCCCACATCCTTCCCACCTCCCCCCAGCATCCTTCCCACCTCCCTCCAGCATCCTTCCCACCTTCCCTCCAGCATCCTTCCCACCTTCCCTCCAGCATCCTTCCCACCTTCCCTCCAGCATCCTTCCCACCTTCCCTCCAGCATCCTTCCCACCTTCCCTCCAGCATCCTTCCCACCTCCCTCCAGCATCCTTCCCACCTTCCCTCCAGCATCCTTCCCACCTTCCCTCCAGCATCCTTCCCACCTTCCCTCCAGCATCCTTCCCACCTTCCCTCCAGCATCCTTCCCACCTTCCCTCCAGCATCCTTCCCACCTTCCCTCCAGCATCCTTCCCACCTTCCCTCCAGCATCCTTCCCACCTTCCCTCCAGCATCCTTCCCACCTTCCCTCCAGCATCCTTCCCACCTTCCCTCCAGCATCCTTCCCACCTTCCCTCCAGCATCCTTCCCACCTTCCCTCCAGCATCCTTCCCACCTTCCCTCCAGCATCCTTCCCACCTTCCCTCCAGCATCCTTCCCACCTTCCCTCCAGCATCCTTCCCACCTTCCCTCCAGCATCCTTCCCACCTTCCCTCCAGCATCCTTCCCACCTTCCCTCCAGCATCCTTCCCACCTTCCCTCCAGCATCCTTCCCACCTTCCCTCCAGCATCCTTCCCACCTTCCCTCCAGCATCCTTCCCACCTTCCCTCCAGCATCCTTCCCACCTTCCCCCCAGCATCCTTCTCTCCTTCCCCCCAGCATCCTTCTCTCCTTCCCCCCAGCATCCTTCTCTCCTTCCCCCAGCATCCTTCTCTCCTTCCCCCAGCATCCTTCCCACCTTCCCCCAGCATCCTTCTCTCCTCCCCCAGCATCCTGCTCTCCTCCCCCAGCATCCTGCTCTCCTCCCCCAGCATCCTGCTCTCCTCCCCCAGCATCCTGCTCTCCTCCCCCAGCATCCTGCTCTCCTCCCAAAGTGATTGTAAAGGCTTGTGTTTTCTCCTAGAAAAATAAACGTGTTATACTTACTTGCTCTGTTGCAGTGAATTTGCACAGAGCAGTCCAGATCCTCCTCTTTTCGTTTCCCTCTTCCGCTCTCCTGGCCCCTCCCTCCTGTTCAGTCCCGAAACAGCAAGTGGATTGCTATAGAGGCACCCGAGCCGAGTCACAGCTCCATGTGTCCAATTAGACAAGGAGCACCGACCTGGCCCTGCTCCCTCTCTCTCCCCTGATTGGCTAGCTGACCTTGATAGCAGCGGCAGCCAATGGCACTGCTGCTGTGTCTCTGCCATCCGAGAGTCTCCCTCCTAATTAGCTAAGACAATCGTGGGCATCACTGGACATAGAGGTACCTCAGATAAGTATTAGGGGGGGGGCTGAGGGGGGCTGCTGCACACAGAAGGGTTTTTATCATAATGCATAGAATGATAAATATCATTCTGACTTTGCAATCCCTTTAAACCCACAAGCAAAAAATGTAATTTAATGCAGTTTACTGATTCTTGGATGCAATGGTTGCATAGTCGTCCTGCATAGTCGTCCGTCCACCCCCCCCCCCCCCTTTATTGTCACCTGTTGATTTTGCCAGTAAGTTTCTTTATTAACTCCCCTCAACAGACCAAGCTGTCCAGCAAAAGTAGCAGTTACAGGGATGAGACAAACCATTTACCACTGATAGGGGTGGGGTGCTTACAGTGATCAGCTTTTATTCATTTATGTAAAAAAAACAGTTTTTGTAACCACTTAAAAAGTGTAATGCCTGGGTACATGCTAGTTTCCATTTAAAAAGAAAGAGTTTACTAAAGTTATGAAATTCTCATACGACAGACTATAAAAATTCGGAAGTGATGTCATGTGTTGTATTGTATTTATATTGTATTTTTGGATGACAACTATACTTATTAAAGAAAAATTGTGTGATCTGGTATCGTATCGTATAAGATTTTTTTTTGTGCTTGTCCCATTGGAAAATTTCACATAAATTGTCACGATCACTCAGCCCTCGAAAGCTTGGTACTAACAATCAGATTATTGTACGATCGTTCTGAAAGTGGTATTTTTCATATTGATCGTGTGTTAGCTGAAGTTTAGCTTTTAATTGTTAGAGCAGACCAGCAGATTTAGATGGACTAATCTAAGTAAGTGGCAAAACGCTGTAACACGTTGCATTGGCATGCACTCCTATCAGTCAATCCCTAATGAACTTGTGTCTCTGTGTGGTGGGGGTGGTCATTGCAATTTTTTTATATTATTATGTGATAAAGTTTAGTCTGATTTGTTTTTTCTAGACTTGTTATATTTGTGATGAACAAGGGAGAGAGAGCAAAGCTGCTACTGGGGCTTGTATGACCTGCAATAAACATGGATGTCGACAAGCCTTTCATGTTACTTGGTAAGTTGTTTGATGTTACTGTCTACATAAACTGTATGCTCATATGGTCTTCAGAAGAGTAATTTGAGTTTATCTGTGGATGGTTAAGCTATAACAAAGTACACCTCTCACCTAGATTTAAGAACACATTGGCTAAATAGAAGGGAGGTTGGGCGAATGTTCCGAGTTGGGTGGAAGGAGCTGGTGGATGTACACTCACCGGCCACTTTATTAGGTACACCTGTTCAATTGCTTGGTAACACAAATTGCTAATCAGCCAATCACATGAGAGTAACTCTATCCATTTAGGCACCTAGATGTGGTGATGACGACAATTTGCTGAAGTTCAAACGGAGTATCAGAATAGGGAAGAAAGGGGATTTAAGTGACTTTGAACGTAGCATGGTTGTTGGTGCCAGACGGGCTGGTTTGAGTATTTCAAAAACTGCTGATCTACTGGGGTTTTCGAACCCGACTATCTGTAGGGTTTACAGAGAATGGACCAAAAAAGAGAAAATATCCAGTGAGCGGCGGTTGTGTGGACAAAAATGCCTTGTTGATGTCAGATGTTAATGGGCAGACTGGTTCGAGATGCTAGAAAGGCAACAGTAACTCAAATAACCACTCGTTACAACCAAGGTATGCAGAATACCACCTCTGAATGCACAACACATCAAACCTTGAAGCTCTCCTGTCGGCTAAGAACAGGAAACCAAGGCTACAATTCAGACTTGCCAAAATTGGACAGTAGAAGGTTAGAAAACGTTGCCTGGTCTGAGTCTCAATTGCAGTTGCGATATTCGGATGGTAATGTCAGAATTTGGTAAATAACATGAAAGCATGGATCCATCCTGCCTTATATCAACAGTTCAGGCTGCTGCTGGTGGTGGTGGTGTAAGGGTGTGGGGGATATTTTAAACACCTCGTGGAATCTATGCTAGAAAGAATAAAGGCAGTTCTAAAGGAAAACGGGGGTCCAACCTGGTACTAGCAAGGTGTAAAGGTGTACCTAATAAAGTGGCCAGTGAGTGCATCTCCTTCACATTCCATGCCGTTGCACAACCTAGTGTGGTCGGTTTCAAGGTTTAGAGCACAAGTTCCGTTTTTGGGTTTCTGTGTGGGGTCTTAGTGGGTAAGGAGGAGGTGAGGTTTTTGAATTTTTCTTTTAAACTTTTCCTTTTAAGTTGAGCACGTGCACTTAACTTCTTTGGTAAACCATGGTGAGGCCTGTTCTGAGTGGAACCTGTCCTGTTAAACCGCTGTATGGTCTTGGCCACCGTGCTGCAGTTCAGTTTCAGGGTCCTGGCAATCTTCCTTTATAGCCTAGGCCATCTTTATGTAGAGCTACAGTTCTTTTTTTCAGATCCTCAGAGTTCTTTGTCATGAGGTGGCATGTTGAAATTCCAGTGACCAGTATGAGAGTGTGATGACACCAAATTTAACACACCTGCTCCCCATTCACACCTGAGACCTTGTAACACTAACGAGTCACATGACATCGGAGAGGGAAAATGGCTAACTGGGCCCAATTTGGATATTTGCACTTAGGGGTGTACTCACTTTTGTGGCCAGCGGTTTAGATATTAATGGCTGTGTTGAGTTATTTTGAGGGGACAGAAAATTTACACTGTTATACAAGCTGTACACTCACTTCTTCACATTGTAGCAAAGTGTCATTTCTTCAGTGTTGTCACATGAAAAGATATTATAAAATATTTACAAAACAATAAAACAATATGAGGTGTGTACTCATTTTTGTGAGATACTATGTGTAATGTATGTGTGTGTATATGTATTTATTATTATTATTATTATTATTATTAAATGTATTTGTGTGCTGCCATCACATTTCAAGTCATTTAGCTGCTTTAACACGTGAAAACATATTGGTGCACTACATGGTGTAAATTTGACCTTGTGGTCAGCCTAAGGGTTGGGGTAGAGGCAGGGAATGTATGGTAGTGTGCATCATTATTCGTAGCTCTAGTTTACACAGATCGACCACATCCCCGCTTTTGGTACCACTATGTTTTGTCACGTGATAGTTTGTTTTTGGGGTTCTATTCGATATGTGCAAAGAGGATCACACAAATACTTATAAGTATAACATTTATTAAAAGTAATGACAGATACAGGTGATATTAGAAAATAGAATACTTAACTAAAGATGCTGTTTCGCCACGGAGTCCCGCTTTCATGGCATGGTAGATGATCACAGACGCATGCATGATCGCAAGCTCTTAAAAAGATCTTACAAGTTTTGGGTGTGGCATATAGGACTTGAATGTACAGAAATGGCTAATCGTAAAGAATAAAGTGGGCTCGGCCACATTCTGGTCAATATTTCTTTGATTTGAAGTTGGGTAAAGCCATACTTTTATCTTTTATAATGGTCCCTTAACCAAGATTTGGAGGTTTAAAATTCATTAGTGAGCCACAATATTAGTAAGGGAAATTGCATAGGAAATATTTTAATATCGGGTAGTAGTGTTTGCCTTAGCCCAGGTTCACACTGGGCTGCGGGAGTGAAGCCGTGCAAGTTCAGCTGAACTCGCACAATTTCACTCCCGCTGGTCAGTCCCGATTTCAGCCACGATTACAAAGACATCTGACACAGATGTCAATGTATATCGCGGCCGAAATCGCAAAAAGTAGTACAGAAACGACTTTTTGAAATCGGTGCAGCGCCGCAGATGCGGCGTCGCACCGATTAGGACGGTGCCATTGCCGGCAATTTGCGGCAAATATCGCCGTTATGACATGCGATTTGACATGCCAAACCGCATGTCAAAACGCACCAGTGTGAACCAGGGCTAAAACTTGTTTTCAGTGCTGAAAGAATTGTAGAGAGCTACCAGCACTGGGCTCTCAGCACCAAAAATCAACAGTGGTGAGTCAAATCAATGCTGTTGGGAGGTAATTGTGGGTGATGGCTGCCCGAGTTTCATCTGGGTCATATTGATTATAGAGAATCTATTACAACACAGAATACCTGTGTGAGCAGCCTCAGATGGAAGCTGCCATACTCCAACTCTCAAGATGCCCACTGGTTTTGGGACCAGCATCACTTACAGTGAAGTTGGATTATTTCAAGCTTGCCGCTGTGAAATGAATACATAAGATGAGCAGAGAAAGGCAGCTTGATTTTAGGTTTCTCACAAAGTTTTTTTTTTTTTTGTTTTTTTGTTTTTTTTTCTTTGTGCTGTGGAGAAGGACATTTGGCAAACAAAATTCTGAGGAGCAACAAAAACCGTTATTTAATTCAGAAACTGAAGGCCTATCACACCAACACTACAGCTGGGAAATGATTCATAGTACACACCTGATGCATGCTTCTTGTTTCAGTGCACAGTTTGCTGGCCTTCTTTGTGAAGAGGAAGGAAATGGAGCAGACAATGTCCAGTACTGCGGTTACTGCAAATACCACTATAGCAAACTGGTAAGGACGTGTGTGTGCAGGTGTGACTGCTCTTGTTTTAGAAGTAAATTTTGTTTGTAGTGCACATACATGCTGCACAGAGTTGAAACCTATCGCATGGAGACCACAAAATGTTATGAACTTGTAGACAGCTTCTGTTTAGGGCTCTGTGGTTTGAGAGTCATAGCATAAGGAGGGTAAAAGAGCATCCTAGAGTAATTTATTTACCCCTGTACAAAACACTGCTGTGCACACGGACATAAAAGTCAGTGCTCCCCCCCCCTTTTTTTTTTTAACAAATTCTTATTTTGCATATCCATGTTCTTTAGTTTTTTTTTTTTGTTTAGTTTTTTTGTTTTTTAAGCGTAACTCTCACTTTTGTTGAGAAAAAAACATTCCCTCTGGGTGATCAATAAACATTACAAGGATTTTAACAAACTTTGTTGGAGATTCCTACCTTTTTGTTATTCTGAAGAAATCCCTGTGTGTTTGTCTGTATCCATGTGAGAAAGTGAGTCTAATGGGAGTGGTTTCATAATTATCAATCAGCCATGCACCTGCAGGTCTCTAATGAGGAAAGTAGAAGAGAACAAAGAACGGTGCCCTCTAAATGCAGTAGGTAAACATTTTTAATAGTAAACAATAGTTATAGATACACTCACAAAGGTGTAGTAGTTTCAGGCATTGGTGTATAGGCTACAGTTCATCCGCTCCAAATTCCAGGTGAGGGGGGAGGCCGGCGTCACTAGCTTGGGCGTTGGTCCTCAATCTGGCCGTCCTCCGGCCACACTGTTGGTACACAGTGCTTCTGGATGGCTGGGACAAGGATCGACAGTGCACACAAACTGCGTCAAGTCCGGATCGGGTCAGTGGGCGGTGCTTCGCTTTCAGAGCATGCATGCTCCTTCCTCAGGCTTCACTCCTCTGAGGAAAGCTGCTAGGCCTGCAACCTTTTTTTAGATGTGATTCCCTGTTGGGAGTATCTCACCAAAATTCAATTTTTGTTGCAGAGGATGCCAGAAATCTGACTTGTATCTTAGTGCAGACTTCTGGGAAAATCAGTAAGCCAATCACAAAAGCAGGAAATTTATGTTTCTGTACAGAACACTTACAGGTAGCAATATTGCAGAAAATTCCAGAGCTGCAGATTGAAAAGGAAAGATAATTTTTAATAACTTTCAATCACAATATGACTCTTTTTCTTTATTTGCTAAATTCCCCCCACGAAAGTGGAGATACCCTTTTAAGTATGTGCACAGTGTTGTTCACTAAACCAAAAAAGTCATAATTAAATTTGACTACATTTGGCTCTGGAAAAAAAAAAGAAATTAAGTTGAGTTGTATTCCATTATTTAGGGAATGTACAGAAATGTTATATTGTTGTGGGTCAAAATTGCTTTCATAGAAGACTGGAAGTATTTAAAGCATATAGTCGGTCTGCTCTATGCTGACAATATCCCTGCAGAATGGGCTCCCTGTGACCCTCTTGAACCCTTGTGGTGGCCCTGTTTGGCATATGGGTGGACTAAGCAAGGAACAAGGCAAATGATTATTAGATATAAAATAAATCAATAAAAAATGCATACATACACCAACACAATCTGTAATGTATACTTGAATGTAAAAAGTGAAGATTTGGTTTCTGTAAGGGGAGATGTGAAATGTTAAAAAAAAAAATTATTTACATTTTTTTGGACAGAGGGGGGATTAGAATGCTTGTTTCTCTTACCATCCATGGACTGACACGGTGTCTCTTTACACTTTACACGTGGGTTATGTCCCTGCTTGCAGGAGAAGACCTAGGCAGAATGTGAAATGTTATACATACATTCTAAAAGCCAGAGCTGAACAGCCCCACCCAGGGGGCCGTCCCTCCGGACATAAACCTCCCACTACAGTCAGCAGACTTCAGTTTTTTTCTGCCTAGCAGAAGGAGAAGACGTGGCTCTCTCAGGAGCCAGTCTCCTGACCTATTTTTATTCCTTTTCTGGAATTCTTTTTTATTTTATTTTTGAGAATTTTCTATCAACTGTCGGCTGGGCAACAGGTTGGGTACAAGATATCCTCGTAGTCTTCCCTGTCCGACCATCGAGCGTGCTGATCCTCGCCTTGTGTGCGTGAGACTCAGTTCACGACAGGCCCCATGACTCCAGGGGTGGCTGGGTTTGCTTTCATGCTCCCACGGTCCTCTCAAGACTGAACAGTTCCTGACTGACTGTATCTTTCGCGGTGGACCGGGCCGACAGCTACTCAGTACTGCACTGTGATAGTCCTGTCAGAAACACACCAGTGGGTCCCTCAGGGGACGGGTAAGTAGTCTCTCCTGCCTGCAGGTGAGTACAAAAGGCTGTGTGTTTCTCTGTGGGGGATTTTCCCTGTCTCCCCCTGTATTTCATTGTCACTCTCTGTCACCATTGCTGGTGCTGTGCTGTGTGGGGTGCCTGGGGGTCACACTGTTCTTGGAGGGGCTAATGCTGGTCTGCAGATATGCTTGGGGCCTTTTTTTGTGTGTTTTGGGGCCTGAGCGCCGAGTGGGGCTGTGTGTGTGCTGTTTTTTTTTCACTTTTGCTGAGTCATGGCGGCCATCTTGCCGCGGATCGCCTCAGTGAAGTGCGGCGGCCATTTTCTTGTAGCCCGTGCGCTCTTCAGCACTAGTTTTGGCCTCTAGCGCTGCTGTAACAGCGCAAATCTCCTCACAATCTCCTCACAGCTCACCAGCGCTGACACAGCGCGGTACAGACAGCGGAACTGAGCGGTCCCTGGTCCGGTTTGGTGAGTCCCCTGGGTGCCCCCTCCTCAGTCAGCACAGCCTGTGGGTGGACTTTTTATCTGAGGAGTCTCAGAGGGGGGCAGTATGGAGTCTCTGTCACCAGCTTCCCCTAAATGTCAGTGGACAACAGGCAGTGCTTCAGCACCTGCGGTCCCTAGGGACCAGTTGTGGGCAGTCCTGGAATAATTTCTGACCAGGATGGGAGCTGTGTGCAAGCGCAAGGGAGCAAAAAAGCGCCCTCTCCCCACTTTACTTCATGAGGGCAGTGCGCTGATTCAGATATGGGCCTAGCCACTACCGCTCAGGACCCTAGTTCTGAATGTATTGGATGGTTTTGAACAGGACATTCCTTATGAGGAAAACTCCAGTTCTGAGTCAGTAAATGACAGGGCGCTTGTTAGTGTACTCATGACTGCGGTGAGGGACACTCTCAAGCTAAAATGCTGCGGATGCAGAACCTCAGGCGGATACAGTCTCCTTTTGGTTCTTTTAAGGCCAGGCCTTCTAAAGAGGTTTTTCCATATGTACTTTCTTTGACCAGTTCATTGATAAGGTCTGGGAAAAGCCGCAGAAGAATTTTTTTTATGGTCCCGCGGCGTTTGTCTATCAGATACCCCTTGAAGATGCCCTACTTAAAAAGTGGGCTTCTCCCCCAGGGTCGACCCTCCAGTCGCCCGGTTGAACAAGGCCATCACTCTCCCGATGGAGGGGACTCCTGCATTTGAGGACCCCACTGACAGGAGGTCAGAAGTGGTGAGCAGAGCCATGTTTGCCTTGTTGGGATCCGCCCTACGGCCTGTGGTAGCGGCGACCCTTGTGTCTTAAACACTTACAGGTTGGGCAAAAATGTTGCACCTAGCTGTACAGGAGCATAATCTTCCTCCAGACACAGTTGCTTTGGCCCACCAACTGGTTCAGGGCCTGGTTTATGTGTGCGACGCTACGTTGGACGCGGCCCCTTTAATATCCAGGGCCTCTGTCTCGGCGGTGATATTGCGTCGTCTTATCTGGTTGAAGTGCTGGTCTGCTGACCTAGCCTTAGGAAGCTCCTGACGGATCTACCATTTAAAGGTGGTAGACCTTTCGGTGCTGCTCTGGATGACATTGTCATGGATGTCATGGGAGGTAAAAGCACTCTTCTTCCTTAGACTAGCAAGGGTGAGGAGGCCCGCCGCAAACAGGGGCCTTCCTTTCCAGCAAAAGGGGTTTTTTCCGTCAGTCAGAGTCCACGGGTAGGCCCTCTCAGACTGACGGCAGTGCGGCTGGTGGGCACAAGTGCCCCTGGGTGCGTAACCCGAACATGCGGCTCCCAAGCCCGCCTCCGTGTGAAGTCTTGCCTCCGCCCGACTCTGGGGTGGGGGGACGACTTCGCAGGTCACGAATCGGTGGTCCTCCCGAATCTCCGACTGGTGGGTGTGCGAGGAGGTCACCTCAGGATACAGGATAGTATTCCGATCCTGGCCCCCAGACAGATTCTTTCCCTCAAATCTTCCTCTCCTTCCTACCTGTCGGGCAGCCCTCTTGGGGGCTGTACAGGATTTGATCAGGTCCGGAGTGATTGTGCCGGTTCCGTCACAGGAGAGTTTTCAGGGATTCTACTCGAATCTGTTTGTCGTCCCAAAAATAGAACGTGGTTCGACCTATCCTGGACCTCAAGGCCCTGAATGTCTTCAAGAAGGTGCAGAAATTCCACATGGAATCTATTCGCACGGTGATCGCTACACTCCACCAAAGGGATTTTCTTCTGGCGTCCTTGGACTTCAAGGACGCCTACTTGCATGTTCCGATCTGCGCAAGTCACCAGAAGTTTCTGCGCTTTGCGATCAGCGAAGTCCACTATCGATTGTGGCTCTTCCTTTCGGCCTAGCCTCGGCACCAAGGGTGTTCACCAAGGTGCTTGCTCTGGTTCTAGCCTTCTGTTACAGCGAGGTATTGCTGTCGTGGGCTATCTGGACGATCTTCTGCTAAGAGCAGAAAGTGGATCAGACTTAGAGGAAAGGTGACTATCGTCAATTAGACCCTCAGGGACTCGGGTGGTTCCTGAACATTCAGGAGTCAGTCCTGGTCCCGACTCAGTGTCTGGAGTATCTAGTTCTGATTCTGGACTCCTTGGAGGCAAAGGTATCCTACCTCTGGAGAAGTTGCTGACACTTCAGTCTGCGGTGCGGGTGCTGACATCCCAAAAATGGTTGTCAATCCGTTTTTTGCATGAGAGTCCCGAGACTCGTGGTGGCCTCCTTCGCGGCCGTTCCGTATGCCCAATCACACACCAGGGCATTGCAGAAGGAGATCTTGTCCACCTGGGACAAATCCCCGTTTGTCCTTGGATCTTCAGATCCAGGTGATTCACCTGGTCAGGGCGCCCCTGACATGGTGGTTGAGATCCTCTGCTCTTCGGTCCGGAAAGTCGTTCCCCTCCCATCCAATGGACGGCACTCATGATGGACACCAGCCTGACGGGCTGGGGTGGAGTCTGGGGAATCCTGTCGGCTCAGGCCTTGGACTCCGGACGAGCCCGTTTACCAATCACTGTTCTGGTAATACGGGCCATCGGACTGTGTCTCTCCTCAGGTCAGAGAGAGTACGGGGTCGCTCCATCAGGAGCCAGTCGGACACCGCCACGGCGGTGGCGTATGTAAACCATCAAGGGGGAACTCGGAGCTCAGCTGCGGCTTCCGAGGTAGTCCGTATCCTAAAGTGGGCCGGAAGAAACGTGCCGGCTCTGTAGGCCATTTTACATTCTGGGCATAGACAATGGGCAGGCGGACTATCTGAGTCGCCAATCGCCAGACGCCGGACCAAGAAGAGTGGTCCTTGCATATTTCAACTCCTTTACCGACGGTGGGGCACGCCGGATGTGGACCTGATGGCCTCTCGACTCAATCGCAAGGGTCGAGGTTGTGGCCAGATCCAGGGATCCTTGGGCGATGCCTCGGATGCGTTGGTGGCCCCATAGGGTCCTTATCACCTGATATAAACTCCAGCGATCCTAATTGTTCCGGATTGGCCTCCAGCGTCACTGGTACGCTGATCTGGTACGTCTCGTCGCGGACGTTCCCTGGCGGTTGCCGATGAGGGAGGACCTTCAGTCTCAAAGTCCTATGTTTCATCCGGCTTACAGTCTCTGGCTTTAACGGCAGGGCTGTTAAAAGCCAGGTGCTGAGGGACCGAGGTCTCTCGGACTCGGTCATTTTGACCATGTTAAGGACACGGAAGTCTTCCTCCAGGCAGATCTATCACGTACCTGGAAAGCTTATATCGCCATGTGCGAAGCGCTGGACTGGCGTCCTCGGACGTATTCCGTCCCCAGAATCCTGCGTCCTCTGCAGTGTGGAGTGACCCAAAAGCTTGCTTTGAGTACCATCAAGGATCAGATTTCGGCCTTGGCCGTCTTCTTTCAGCGACCTCTAGCGGGTCATTTACTTGGTTAGCACCTTGTGTTGGGGGTTCGCCATGTGCTCCCTCCTGTCAAGCCTCCTCTCCCACCGTGGGATCTGAATTTGGTGCTCTCGGTCCTCCAGGAACCTCCTTTTGGGAATATCCGGGATATTCCCCTCTTGTCTTGTCTCAGAAGGTGGCCTTTTTAGTGGCAATCACTTCTGTTTGACGAGTGTCTGAGTTGGCGGCTTTGTCCTGCAAGTCGCCATATTTAGTCATCCATAAGGATAAGGCGGTGTTGCATCCGTGACCTTCCTTTTTTGCCAAAGGTCGTGTCGACCTTTCACCTACATGAGGACATTGCCCTCCCGTCCTTGTGTCCTCACCCATCGCATCCCAGAGAGTTTGCGCTGCACATATTGGAGGTGGTACGAGCCTTACGGGTGTACCTGTCTGCTACTGCTTCTATTCGGAAGTCCGACTCACTATTTGTGACTGTCTCTGGTCCATAACAGGGCCAAGCGGTTTCGTCTGCCATCATTTTTAGGGGAATAAGACAAACCGTCATTCAAGCCTATGCTCTCAAAGGGCGGGCGCCTCCCTTTCCGGTTACGGCGCATTCCACCAGGACAATTGGTGCTTCCTGGGTTTCCCGACATTAAGCGTCGGTTGCACAAGTGTGCAAGGTGGCGACCTGGTCGTCTGTTCATGCCTTTTAAGTTTTATAAGGTTAATGTGGCTGCATCTTCGGATGCTTCCTTCGGCCGCAGGGTGCTGCAGGCCGCTGTTTAAAGTTGCGACTCCTCCGTTGAGGAGCTCTGCCTTATTGGAGTGAAGTTTTTGTTTTTCCATTTATACTGCTCCCATCCCTCTTGACACTGCTTTGGGACATCCCACGTGTAAAGTGTAAAGAGACACCGTGTCAGTCCACGGATGGTAAGAGAAAATAGGATTTTTTGTACTCACCGTAAAATCCTTTTCTCTGACATCCATGGACTGACACGGAACCCACCCTTCCTTTTAAGTTTGTACTGCTTTGTTACGAACTGAAGTCTGCTGACTGTAGTGGGAGGGTTATGTCCGGAGGGACCGCCCCCTGGGTGGGGCTGTTCAGCTCTGGCTTTTAGAATGTATGTATAACATTTCACATTCTGCCTAGGTCTTCTCCTGCAAGCAGGGACATAACCCACGTGTAAAGTGTAAAGAGACACCGTGTCAGTCCATGGATGTCAGAGAAAAGGATTTTACGGTGAGTACAAAAAATCCTATTTTTTTTATTGCTGTCTGTGCCCCCTGTTATAGAGATTTATCCTCTCTATTTGTCTTGTTTATTATTAAAAAGTAAAAGCAAATCCTACATTTTGGGTTGTCCCCAGAATAGTAACCAGTGGGAAATCTTCCAATGAGGACACTAATTCTTTTGACCTGGGGGTGCCCAATGAATTCTCCTAATTTTGTAGGGATTTCCTCTCACTTCCTGTTTGGCTATGGGACAGAAAGTGAAGTGAAATCTCCAAAATTAGACACAAATGGTGAAAAAGCATCTCACAGGGGTTATAACTGTCCCTTGCTGTATCCAAAAAGGTGAAAAAAAAAAAAGTTTTGTCTATAGTTCTACTTTATTGTGCCCAAGAAGTACCCTATAATGTTTACCTTTTTTGTCTTTTCTGGCTAAAATGTGCATCACGATTTTATGCTTAGAATAAAGATTACGATTCTCTCACGATTCTCGTGGCGTAACAACATCTTTCACATTATACAAAAAAAAAATTAGGCTAACTTTACTGTTTATTTTTTAATTCATTGAAGTGTATTGTTTCCCAAAAAAATGTTTGAAAGACCGCTGCGCAAATACAGTGACATAAAATATTGCAACAACTGCCATTTTATTCTCCGGGTCTCTGCTAAAAAATATATATATATATATATATATATATATATATATATATATATAAATGTTGGGAGGTTCTACGTCATTTTCTAGGCAAAAAATACTGATTTATAACTTGTAAGCAACAAGTGTCAGAAAAAGGTTTAGTCTTTTTTAAGTGGTTAAACTGATCTCATTTACAGACCGTTAGTAGTAGTTGATCCCTTTGGTCTAAAAGAACCAAACGATGCATTGTTAATAGTTCTCTCAGCGCTGAGCAATGTTTATAAACATTTGCCAGCTTTTTTTTTTTTTTTTTTGGGTTTTACAGCTGTAAGCAGAGAACGGCTCTGCACTTGTTGCATGAATTGAGATTGCGATTTTTGTTTTTAACGATTTTTCGTGCAGCTCTATATAGCAGTAAACTTCAGGTACCTAGGCAGTCCATGTTTTTCAGCGTTAAAGCGGTATATGTGCTGTGTGAGATCCTCTAAAGCCCGGCTGTCTCTGGTTGCCAGTCTCAAGAGGTTTGGCATGAGATTTGGTGATATCTCTACTGTGCTGCTCACTGTTCTTGCTGGAGAGGAAGGAAGACCTGAGGACCTGCCGTACAAGGATCTCCCCGCTTTTGCTTCACTTATTGTATTGATCTGTGCTATTCCACCTCTTCTACTGCTTCTTGAATATTACCTCACCAGTCATCAGGAGAGAGAGGAAAGCCTTCTCCTCTGACAAATTGTCCATTTCAATACAGAGACGCAGAACAAGGCGTGGTAAGTCAGTAATGGGGAGAAAGATCGGCTGCAGGGATATTACTGGAGACAAGACCCGTTGCTCTTTGATTGCTTTTTTTGGGCATAGCTTTCACAGGTCCAGTCCTCTTCAACCAGTCTTCACTTCCATCCCACCATCTGCAAGACAGGGTGCCAGCCGCCTTTAAGTTTCTTGAGTTTAGATGGTTGCCAGCAGTTCATGCATGACCTGCCCGCCAAAAGATTGTTCTTTTAAACAGTCATCATACAAAAATAATGGGCAGCCAGAGTCCTTTTCTCCTGAAGGAAAAGTATTTCCCATATTTTTTTTGTATTTTAATGGAACTGGATTGTCACAATAGTTGAGGATTATTATTTGAGTATAGGACTACTTTAAAAGTGTGTTGCATTCCTTGCCCTTTTATTATTACTTATGTGTGCACCCTGTACATTCTGCAAGTAGTTATTACGATGCACTTAGCTTACAGCAGAGCTGGCACAGATGTAGAAACGCTGTTTGCAACAACTCAGTTCAACATTTATGTAATTGCTGTCCTCTACATTTGTGGATCTAGGATGACAGATAAAATAATTAATGGAATATGGATAAATTCTCAGACCATTTTAGGCTTGTATAACATCTCTGTGCAGCTATAAGAATCATTAATTCTTTTATATCTTTAAAGAAAACCTGTGATGATAGGAATATGACATCTGCTGTTTCTGCTAAGTTATGGTTCTATCTGCATGAACCTGGCTGCACTATCCAGGAAGACTGTGATCTGAAACGGGCACATGGCAGCCCTGGAAATCTTAACCGCTTAAAGCGGGAACTAAACCCATCGATTTAAAGCAGAACCCATAACAACTTGATAAAAAAAAGAATGTTCTTTAGCCAGGAACATACATTTCACATTAATAATTGTCACCAAAATAAGTGTGTGATGTAAACTGCCTTAAGCATTGCTCCTGTATCTTCTTACTGAAGGCTATCGTTTTGCTGAAGCCCAGAGACCCTGAACAGCAGTAAATCATAAAGCGGAACTAATTCCATTGATTTAAAAGTTTAAAAAAGTTACATTCCTGAAATTCTGGAATTGCTAACTGTTGCATCTGCTTGTCTCTTCAACCAGACTGTCAAACCATCAAATGGCTGGTTTCATAACTGATCACATGTGCAGCACCATGGCAGTTGCAGATCAAGCAGAAGCAGCTTTCTTGGCTGTAAAGGATGCGGTGGATTTAATTCCACATTTAAGGCTGTCAGCAGATCAACCTCCTTCAAATTCTGCAGTGCCTAAAAGTAGAGAGCAACTGAGCATGTGCAGAGCAGCATGAGACAGTGTATTTCTGGATTTTAATCTGTATAGACAATTATTTTTAATCTTTTACATAGCTACGTATACTTGTAAAAGGGGCCAGCATGAAGTGATCTAGCAAGTCTTATTTTCTTAATAAAATTCCACGTTAAGAGTTTCAAAAACGTTTCCTTTCCAGCATGTGTCGGGAATGTAACTGCCATTTTGCTTAAGCCAGGAGCCCCTGAACAGTAGTAAATCCTAAAGCGGAACTATTCCCATCAATTTAACAGTTTAAAAAAAAAACTGTTGTTAAACAATCGAATGGCTGGGGTCATAACTGATCACCTTTCCATCTTGGCCACTGTGTGATCTTCAACTGATCATGGGCAGCACCTTGGCAGTTGAAGATCACACAGTGGCCAAGATGGCAGCTTCTTTGGCTGAAAATGATAGGAGGGTTTAGTTCTGTTTTTAATGCACATGGCGCAGCAAACCTTTCAATGGCTGGTTCACACCAGCAGTGCAGCGGCTCCTGTGCAGTGCGATCAAGCTGAGATGAGTGCAGTGATCAAGAAATGAGCTGAGCGGCTCGCATCGTTTCCTTTTTTTTTTTAAACAGATTTTATAGAGATGTCACACAGACATTCCATAAAGTTAATCTCGTAAAGTTCAATCCACTGCCTCGCACTGCGCTGATTAAAAAAAAAAAAAAAAATTGCATGCATCGTTTTTTTTTTTTTTTTTTTCCCCCTTCGATAAGCGATTGCTGTGTCGATAGTGGAGTCTGTTAGGTTTTTTCCCCTTCAGCCAAACAATCTATGACCAGTTTGAAGAAAAGGTAAATATATGACCGGGAAGGGTAAGAAATTAAAACAGACCTGTTTCTTAGCCCTAAATTACGGTAAGGTTGGGGAATTATCATTATTGTTCTGTTTTTTTTCAACTGTTGATATTAGGGCTGAAACAACTAATCGATTATGAAATCGATAACTATTTTCATAATCGATTAATCGGCCAGTAACATAATGGGTTTAAAAAAACAAAAATTAGCCCTTTAACCACTTAAGCCCTGGACCATTTTGCAGCTAAAGGACCAGGCCACTTTTTGCGATTCGGCACTGCGTCACTTTAACCGACAATTGCACAGTCGTGCGACGTGGCTCCCAAACAAAATTGACGTCTTTTCCCCCCACAAATAGAGCTTTCTTTTGGTGGTATTTGATCACCTTTGCGGTTTTTATTTTTTGCGCTATAAACAAAAATAGAGACACAATTTTTTGAATTTTTTTTTTTTTACTTTTTGCTATAATAAATATCCCCAAGAAATATATAAAAAAAAATATTTTCTCTTATCGTCCATGGACTGACACAGCTGTCATACTGATTACGTGCGGGTATATGACCCTGCTTGCAGGAGAAGACCTAGGCAGAATGTTGGATGTTAAAACATTCTAGAACAAACCAGAGCTGAACAGCCCCGCCCAGGGGGGCGGTCCCTCCGGACATTACCCTCCCACCTGCAGCTAGCAGACCTCAGTTTTTTTTCTGCCTAGCAGAAGGAGAAGACGTGGCTCTCTCAGGAGCCAGTCTCCTGGAAGATTTTACTTTTAAATTTTATTCCTTTGGGAATTTTATTTTATTTTTGAGACCTTCAATCAACTGTCGGCTGGGCAACAGGCTGGGTACACTAGTATCCTCGTCTTCCCTGTCCGACCATCGAGCGTGCTGATCCTCGCCTTTTGTGCGTGAGACTCAGTTCACGACATACCCCATGGCTCCAGGGGTGGCCGGGTTGCTTTTATGCTCCTGCGGTCCTCTCAAGATTGAACAGTACCTGACTGTATCTTTCGCGGTGGACCGGGCCGACAGCTACGCAGTACTACTCTGTGATAGGTCTGTCTGAGACAAGCCAGTGGGTCCCTCCAGAGACGGGTAAGTAGTCTCTCCTGCTGCAGGTGAGTACATACTGGCTGTGTTTCTTTATGTGGGGGGTTCTCCCTGTCTCCTCCCTGTTATGCTGTTCTCTGCACCCTGTACTGGTGCTGTGCTGTGTGGGGGTGCTTGGGGGTCACTCTGGCCTGGCTGGGGGAGCTCATGTCTGTTTTAATGGCACTGGGGCAGTGTTCTGGTGTGTGAGTGACATACTGTGGTGGATAGTGGTTACATGCATGCTTAGCAAAGCTAAGCTTCACAGGTTTAGTTCCTGAGTGGGGCTGTTTGTGTTCAAACAGCCGCCCCAGCGCTTGCCGTGCCACAGCCAGTGAGGGCAGGAGCTCCTGCCTTGTGATTAGTGAACAACCGCAAAACTTGTGCGCCATTAGCGCTGTGAGGTAATTTTGAAAAAACCGCGCTCGGCGGCCATTTTGCCGTGGATCGATGGCGCAGTATTGTATGCGGCCAGCGGCCATTTTCTTGAAGCCGCAGCATTTTTGCTTACGGTTTCGGCCTCTATTGGCCGCTGCTGTGGCGCGAATATCCAATCTCTTCACAGTCCGGTCTCCTCACTCTCCCCAGGCTTCACCCGCGCGGCAGCGTGGTTTCATACAGCGGAATGAGCAGTCCTTACAGGGGTTGGTGAGTATGGAGTCTAGTTCACCTGCTTCTCCACACTTGTCTGAGGCAACTGGCAGTGCTCCTGCACCTGCGGTCCCTATGGACCAGTTGTCGGCAGTCCTGGAATCATCCTTGTCAGGATGGAAGCGGTGTTCGAGCGCAAGGGAGCTGTAAAGCGCCCCCTCCCCACATATCCTCCTGTAGGGGAGTGCTCTGTCTCAGATATGGGCCTAGCTATGGCTACTCAGGACCCTAGCTCTGAGGATTTTCATGTTGTTTTTTTAAAGAGGATATTCCCTGTGAGGAAGACCACAGTTCTGAAAAACTGACAGGGTGCTTGTAAGTGAACTCATTGATGCTGTGAGGAACACTCTCAAGCTGAATGTTGAGGCTGAGGAACCTCGGGTAAAAGCTGTCTCCTTTTGGTTCTTTTAAAGCCGTTTATTTAAAAAGGTTTTCTCTTATCATCCATGGACTGACACGGTGTCTCTTTACACGTGGGTTTATGTCCCTGCTTGCAGGAGAAGACCTAGGCAGAATGTGAGATGTTATACATACATTCTAAAAGCCAGAGCTGAACAGTCCCACCCAGGGGGCGGTCCCTCCAGACATAACCCTCCCACTACAGTCAGCAGACTTCAGTTTTTTCTGCCTAGCAGAAGGAGAAGACGTGGCTCTCTCAGGAGCCAGTCTCCTGACCTATTTTTATTCCTTTTCTGGAATTCTTTATTTTATTTTTGAGAATTTTCTATCAACTGTCGGCTGGGCAACAGGTTGGGTACGAGATATCCTCGTAGTCTTCCCTGTCCGACCATCGAGCGTGCTGATCCTCGCCTTGTGTGCGTGAGACTCAGTTCACGACAGGCCCCATGACTCCAGGGGTGGCCGGGTTTGCTTTCATGCTCCCACGGTCCTCTCAAGACTGAACAGTTCCTGACTGACTGTATCTTTCACGGTGGACCGGGCCGACAGCTACTCAGTACTGCACTGTGATAGTCCTCTCAGAAACACACCAGTGGGTCCCTCGGGACGGGTAAGTAGTCTCTCCTGCCTGCAGGTGAGTACAAAAGGCTGTGTGTTTCTCTGTGGGGTATTTTCCCTGTCTCCCCCTGTATTTCATTGTCACTCTCTGTCACCATTGCTGGCGCTGTGCTGTGTGGGGTGCCTGGGGGTCACACTGTTCTTGGAGGGGCTAATGCTGGTCTGCAGATATGCTTGGGGCCTTTTTTTGTGTGTTTTGGGGCCTGAGCGCCGAGTGGGGCTGTGTGTGTGCTGTTTTTTTTTCACTTTTGCTGAGTCATGGCGGCCATCTTGCCGCAGATCGCCTCAGTGAAGTGCGGCGGCCATTTCCTTGTAGCCCGCACGCTCTTCAGCACTAGTTTTGGCCTCTAGCGCTGCTGTAACAGCGCGAATCTCCTCACAATCTCCTCACAGCTCACCAGCGCTGGCACAGCGTGGTACAGACAGCGGAACTGAGCGGTCCCTGGTCCGGTTTGGTGAGTCCCCTGGGCGCCCCCTCCTCAGTCAGCACAGCCTGTGGGTGGACTTTTTATCTGAGGAGTCTCAGAGGGGGGCAGTATGGAGTCTCTGTCACCAGCTTCAGTCAGTGGACAACAGGCAGTGCTTCAGCACCTGCGGTCCCTAGGGACCAGTTGTGGGCAGTCCTGGAATCATTTCTGACCAGGATGGGAGCTGTGTGCAAGCGCAAGGGAGCAAAAAAAGCGCCCTCTCCCCACTTTACTTCATGAGGGCAGTGCGCTGATTCAGATATGGGCCTAGCCACTACCGCTCAGGACCCTAGTTCTGAATGTATTGGATGGTTTTGAACAGGACATTCCTTATGAGGAAAACTCTAGTTCTGAGTCAGTAAATGACAGGGCGCTTGTTAGTGTACTCATGACTGCGGTGAGGGACACTCTCAAGCTAAAATGCTGCGGATGCAGAACCTCAGGCGGATACAGTCTCCTTTGGTTCTTTTAAGGCCAGGCCTTCTAAAGATTCTAAAGAGGTTTTTCCATATGTACTTTCTTTGACCAGCTCATTGATGAGGTCTGGCAAAAGCCACAGAAGAATTTTTTTATGGTCCCGCGGCGTTTGTCTATCAGATACCCCTTGAAGATGCCCTACTTAAAAAGTGGGCTTCTCCCCCAGGGTCGACCCTCCAGTCGCCCGGTTGAACAAGGCCATCACTCTCCCGATGGAGGGGACTCCTGCATTTGAGGACCCCACTGACAGGAGGTCAGAAGTGGTGAGCAGAGCCATGTTTGCCTTGTTGGGATCCACCCTACGGCCTGTGGTAGCGGCGACCCTTGTGTCTTAAACACTTACAGGTTGGGCAAAAATGTTGCACCTAGCTGTACAGGAGCATAATCTTCCTCCAGACACAGTTGCTCTGGCCCACCAACTGGTTCAGGGCCTGGTTTGTGTGCGACGCCACGTTGGACGCGGCCCCTTTAATATCCAGGGCCTCTGTCTCGGTGGTGGTATTGCGTCGTCTTATCTGGTTGAAGTGCTGGTCTGCTGACCTAGCCTTAGGAAGCTCCTGACGGATCTGCCATTTAAAGGTGGTAGACCTTTCGGTGCTGCTCTGGATGACATCGTCATGGATGTCATGGGAGGTAAAAGCACTCTTCTTCCTTAGACTAGCAAGGGTGAGGAGGCCTGCCGCAAACAGGGGCCTTCCTTTCCAGCAAAACGGGGTTTTTTCGTCAGTCAGAGTCCACGGGTAGGCCCTCTCAGACTGACGGCAGTGCGGCTGGTGGGCACAAGTGCCCCTGGGTGCGTAAGCCGAACAAGCGGCTCCCAAGCCCGCCTCCGCGTGAAGTCTTGCCTCCGCCCGACTCTGGGGTGGGGGGACGACTTCGCAGGTCACGAATCGGTGGTCCTCCCGAATCTCCGACTGGTGGGTGTGCGAGGTGGTCACCTCAGGATACAGGATAGTATTCCGATCCTGGCCCCCAGACAGATTCTTTCCCTCAAATCTTCCTCTCCTTCCTGCCTGTACAGGATTTGATCAGGTCCGGAGTGATTGTGCCGGTTCCGTTACAGGAGAGTTTTCAGGGATTCTACTCGAATCTGTTTGTCGTCCCGAAAATAGGACGTGGTTCGACCTCTTCTGGACCTCAAGGCCCTGAATGCCTTCGAGAAGGTGCAGAAATTCCGCATGGAATCCATTCGCACGGTGATCGCTACACTCCACCAAAGGGATTTTCTTCTGGCGTCCTTGGACTTCAAGGACGCCTACTTGCATTTTTCGATCTGCGCAAGTCACCAGAAGTTTCTGCGCTTTGCGATCAGCGAAGTCCACTATCGATTGTGGCTCTTCCTTTCGGCCTAGCCTCGGCACCAAGGGTGTTCACCAAGGTGCTTGCTCCGGTTCTAGCCTTCTGTTACAGCGAGGTATTGCTGTCGTGGGCTATCTGCACGATCTTCTGCTAAGAGCAGAAAGTGGATCAGACTTAGAGGAAAGGTGACTATCGTCAATTAGACCCTCAGGGACTCGGGTGGTTCCTGAACATTCAGGAGTCAGTCCTGGTCCCGACTCAGTGTCTGGAGTATCTAGTTCTGATTCTGGACTCCTTGGAGGCAAAAGGTATCCTACCTCTGGAGAAGTTGCTGACACTTCAGTCTGCGGTGCGGGTGCTGACATCCCAAAAATGGTTGTCAATCCGTTTTTTGCATGAGAGTCCCGGGACTCGTGGTGGCCTCCTTCCGTATGCCCAATCACACACCAGGGCATTGCAGAAGGAGATCTTGTCCACCTGGGACAAATCCCTGTTGTCCTTGGATCTTCAGATCCAGGTGATTCACCTGGTCAGGGCGCCCCTGACATGGTGATTGAGATCCTCGGCTCTTCGGTCCAGAAAGTCGTTCCCCTCCCATCCAATGGACGGTACTCACGACGGACACCAGCCTGATGGGTTGGGGTGGAGTCTGGGGGGTCCTGTCGGCTCAGGCCTTGGACTCCGGACGAGCCTGTTTACCAATCACTGTTCTGGAAATACGGGCCATCGGACTGTGTCTCTCCTCAGGTCGGAGAGAGTACGGGGTCGCTCCATCAGGAGCCAGTCGGACACCGCCACGGCGGTGGCGTATGTAAACCATCAAGGGGGAACTCGGAGCTCAGCTGCGGCTTCCGAGGTAGTCCGTATCCTGAAGTGGGCCGGAAGAAACGTGCCGGCTCTGTAGGCCATTTTACATTCTGGGCATAGACAATGGGCAGGTGGACTATCTGAGTCGCCAATCGCCAGACGCCGGACCAAGAAGAGTGGTCCTTGCATATTTCAACTCCTTTACCGACGGTGGGGCACGCCGGATGTGGACCTGATGGCCTCTCGACTCAATCGCAAGGGTCGAGGTTGTGGCCAGATCCAGGGATCCTGGGGCGATGCCTCGGATGCGTTGGTGACCCCATAGGGTCCTTATCGCCTGATATAAACTCCGGCGATCCTAATTGTTCCGGATTGGCCTCAGTATCACTGGTACACTGATCTGGTACGTCTCGTCGCGGACGTTCCCTGGCGGTTGCCAACGAGGGAGGACCTTCAGTCTCAAGGTCCTATGTTTCATCCGGCTTACAGTCTCTGGCTTTAACGGCAGGGCTGTTAAAAGCCAGGTGTTGAGGGACCGAGATCTCTCGGACTCGGTCATTTTGACCATGTTAAGGACACGGAAGTCTTCCTCCAGGCAGATCTATCACCGTGTCTGGAAAGCTTATATTGCCATATGCGAAGCGCTGGACTGGCGTCCTCGGACGTATTCCGTCCCCAGAATCCTGCGTCCTCTGCAGTGTGGAGTGACCCAAAAGCTTGCTTTGAGTACCATCAAGGATCAGATTTCGGCCTTGGCCGTCTTCTTTCAGCGACCTCTAGCGGGTCATTTCTTGGTTAGCACCTTGTGTTGGGGGGTTCGCCATGTGCTCCCTCCTGTCAAGCCTCCTTTCCCACCGTGGGATCTGAATTTGGTGCTCTCGGTCCTCCAGGAACCTCCTTTTGGGAATATCCGGGATATTCCCCTCTTGTCTTGTCTCAGAAGGTGGCCTTTTAGTGGCAATCACTTCTGTTTGACAGGTGTCTGAGTTGGCGGCTTTGTCCTGCAAGTCGCCATATTTAGTCATCCATAAGGATAAGGTGGGGTTGCATCCGCGACCTTCCTTTTTTGCCAAAGGTGGTGTCGACCTTTCACCTACATGAGGGCATTGTCCTCCCGTCTTTGTGTCCTCACCCATCGCATCCCAGAGTTTGCGCTGCACATATTGGATGTGGTATGAGCCTTACGGGTGTACCTGTCTGCTACTGCTTCTATTCGGAAGTCCGACTCACTGTTTGTGACTGTCTCTGGTCCATAACAGGGCCAAGCGGTTTCGTCTGCCATCATTTCTAGGGGAATCGGACAAACCGTCATTCAAGCCTATGCTCTCAAAGGGCGGGCGCCTCCTTTTCCGGTTACGGCACATTCCACCAGGGCAATTGGTGCTTCCTGGGTTTTCCGACATCAAGCGTCGGTTGCACGAGTGTGCAAGGCGGCGACCTGGTCGTCTGTTCATGCCTTTTTAAGTTTTATACGGTTAATGTGGCTGCATCTTCGGATGCTTCCTTCGGCCGCAGGGTGCTGCAGGCCGCTGTTTAAAGTTGCGACTCCTCCGTTGAGGAGCTCTGCCTTATTGGAGTGAAGTTTTTGGTTTTTCCATTTATACTGCTCCCATCCCTCTTGACACTGCTTTGGGACATCCCACGTGTAAAGAGACACCGTGTCAGTCCATGGATGATAAGAGAAAATAGGATTTTTTGTACTCACCGTAAAATCCTTTTCTCTGACATCCATGGACTGACACGGCACCCACCCTTCCTTTTTAAGTTTGTACTGCTTTGTTACGAACTGAAGTCAGCTGACTGTAGTGGGAGGGTTATGTCTGGAGGGACCGCCCCCTGGGTGGGGCTGTTCAGCTCTGGCTTTTAGAATGTATGTATAACATCTCACATTCTGCCTAGGTCTTCTCCTGCAAGCAGGGACATAAACCCACGTGTAAAGAGACACCGTGTCAGTCCATGGATGTCAGAGAAAAGGATTTTACGGTGAGTACAAAAAATCCTATTTTTTCCATATGTGACTTTTTTTGATACATTCATTGACTAAGTCTGGGGTAAGCCGCAGAGGACTTTGGCGGTCCCGCAGCGCCTAGCCATGAGGTACCCCTTCAAGGAGGACCTGGTTATGAAGGGGCTCTCCCCCCAGTGGTCGACCCCCCGGTCGCCCGTTTGAATAAGGCTACCACGCTCCCAATGGAAGGGACTCCTGCATTTAAAGATCCCACTGACAGGAGGTCAGAGTGGTGAGTAGAACTATGTTTACCTTATTGGGGTCTGCCTTGCGCCCTATAGGGGCGGCGACACTTGTGTCTCAAGACACTCACAGGAAGATTTTGCACCAGACGGTTCAGGAGCATAATCTCCCTCCTGAGACCATTACCCTGGCTCACCAACTGACACAGGGTTTAGTCTCGGTGTGCGATGCCACTTTGGATGCGGCCCCTTTAATTTCTGGGGCCTCTATCTGCTGTGGTGCTGCGTCGCCTTGGCTGGCTAAAATGCTGGTCGGCCGACCTAGCTTCCAAATAGCTCCTGGCTGACTTGCCCTTTTAAGGGCGGCGGACTGTTTGGGGCCGCCCTGGATGCCATTATTATGGATGTCACAAGGGGTAAGAGCACCTTCCTTCCTCAGTCTGTTACGGACAAAGGAGCCCCACCGTAGGTCGGCCCTTTCTTTCCGGCAAAGGAGAATGAGTTTCTTCTCGTCAGTCAGAATCCACAGGTAAGCCCTCCCAGACTGGGAAAAGTGCGGCTGGGGGACATAAGCGTCTCTGGGTGCGTAAGCCTACCAGGCAAGCTCCCAAGCCCACCGCCACATGGAGTCTTGTCCCTGCCCGACTCTGGGGTGGGGGGACTTCCTTGCAGGTTCACGGTTCGGTGGACCTCCCGTATCTCCGACCGGTGGGTGTGCGAGGTGGTCATCTCAGGATACAGGATAGAATTCCGTTCCTGGCCCCCAGACAGATTCTTTCCCTCCAATTCTCCCTCTCCTTCCTGCCCGTCGGGCGGCCCTCTTAAGGGCCGTACAGGATTGATCAGGTTCGGAGAATTGTGCTGGTTCCGTCACGAGAGGTTGTTCAGGGTTTCTACTCGAATCTGTTTGTAGTCCCAAAAGGTGGACGGGGGTTCGGCCAACCCTGGGCCTCCAGGCCTGGATGCTTTTGTGATGGTGTAAAGTTCCGCATGGAATCTATTCGCGCGGTGTTCGCTACACTCCAAGGGTATTTTCTGGCATTCTTGGACATCAAGGCCGCCTACTTGCATGTTGCGATCTGCGCACTTCAACAGTAGTTTCTGCGCTTGCGCTCGGCGAAGACCACTATCAATTGTGGCTCTTCCCTTCGGCCTAGCCTCGGCACCAAAGGTTTTTTACCAAGGTGCTTGCTCCGATTCTAGCCTTGCTGAGACAGCGAGGCACTGCTATTATGGGCTATCTGGACGATCTTCTAAGAGCAGACAATGGCTCAGAATCAGAAGAACTGTGACTATGTCAGTCAGACCCTTAGGGGCTTTGGGTGGCGCCCAAACATTCAGAAGTCGGTCCTGGTCCCGGCTTAGCATTTGGAGTATCTCGGTCTGATCCTGGACTCCATGGAGGCGTAGGCGTTCCTAGCCTTGGAGAAGTTACTGACTTTTCAGTCTGTAGTGCAGATCCTGACGTCTCAGAAATGGTCGTCAACCCGTTTTTTGCATGAGAGTCCTGGGACTCATGAGGGCCTCGTGCCAGACTGTTCCGTATGCCCAGTCACACACACGGGCATTACAGTAAGAGATCCTGTCCACTTGGGACAAATCCCTGTTGTCTTTGGATCTTCAGATCCAGATGAGTCACCCACTCAGGGCGTCCCTGGCGTAGTGGTTTGGGTCCCCGTCTCTTCGGTCTGGGAAGTCGTCCCTCCCCATCCAGTGGACGGTGTTCATGACGGACACCAGCCTGACGGGCAGGGGTGGAGTCGGGAGTCCTGTCAGCCCCAGGGCTTTGGACTCCGGACGAAGCCCGTTTACCGATCAATGTTCTGGAAATACGGGCAATCAGAATATAACTCCCCACGTGGTCTCTATCGGCCGTCTACGTTCAGCGTA
The DNA here is from genome assembly GCA_029206835.1 of Rana muscosa. NCBI lineage: Eukaryota > Metazoa > Chordata > Amphibia > Anura > Ranidae > Rana > Rana muscosa. The sequence continues at coordinate 258,284,342 of CM055122.1, read as the reverse complement.
GACAATTGGCAGGCGGACTATCGGAATCGCCAGACGCTGGACCAAGAGAGTGGTCCTTACACTTGGACATACCGGATGTGGACCTGAGGGCCTATCGACTCAATCGTAAGGTGTCACGGTTTGTGGCCAGGTCCAGGGATCCTTGGGTGGATGCCTCGGATCCGTTGGTGGGCCCCATGGGGTCATTATCACCTGATATCTGTTATCCTCCGCTGCAGCTGCTTTCTCGCCTGCTGCGCAGGGTTGTGGCCGAAGGGATTCCGGTGATCCTCTTGCGCTGGGTGGGTCTCGGCGTCATTGGTACGCTGATTTGGTACGTCTCATCGCGGACGTTCCTTGGCGGTTGCCAATTAGGGGAGGACCTTCTGTTTCAAGGTCCTATTTTTCATCCTGTTTTACAGTCTCTGACTTAACGGCATAGCTATTGGAAGCCAGGTGCTGAGAGTCCGAGGTCTCTCGGATTCGGTCATTTCGACCATGTTCAGGGCACGGAAGTCTTCCGTTTGAAAGATATATCACCGTACCTGGGAAGCTCTATCGCTATGTGCAATGAGCTGGACTAACGTCTACGGACGTATTCCGTCCCCAGAATCCTGCGGCCCTTGCAGCGTGGTGTGACCCAAATGCCTGCTTTGAGTACCATTCGGGGTCAGTTTTTGGCCTTGGCCGTCTTCCTTCAGCAACCGCTAGCGGGTCATTCCTTGGTAGCACCTTTTGTGCAGGGGGTTCGCCATGTGCTCCCTCCTGTTGAAACCTCCTCTCCCTCCTCGGGATTTGAATTTGGTGCTCTCGGTTTTCCAGGAACCTCACTTTGAAAATATCAGAGATTTTCCCCTCTTGACCTGGTCTCGGGAGGGGTGGCCTTCTTAGTGGCCATTATTTCTGTCAGACGGGTGTCTGAATTGGCGGCCTTGTCCTGCAAGTCGCCCTATTTGGTCATCCATAAGGATAAGGTGGTGTTGCGTCCGCGTCCTTCCTTTTGCATAAGGTGGTCTCGGTTTTCCACCTACATGTGGATATTGTCCTCCCGTCCTTGTGTCCTCACACATCGCATTCCAGAGGCTTTGCGCTTCACATATTTTATGTGGTACGTGATATGACTCGCTAGTTGTGTGTCTCTCTCGGGTCTGAACAGGGCCGAGCGGTGTCGTCTGCCACTTTTTCTAGATGAATCAGACAGACTGTTATACAGGCCTATGCCATTAAGGGGGTGGCCCCTCCCTTTCCGGTTACGGCGCATGCCACAGGACAATTGATGCTTCCTGGGCTTTCCGACATCAAGCGTCGGTTGCACAAGTGTGCAAAGCGGCGACCTGGTCGTCCGTTCATGCCTTTTCAAAATTCTATAAGGTTGATGTGGCTGCATCTTCGGATGCTTCCTTCGGCCGCAAAGTGTTGCAGGCCACTGTTTAATGTTGCAACTCCTCCGTTGAGGAGCTCTGCTGGTTCGGAGTGAAGTTTTGGTTGTTCCTTTACTATTTGCTCCCACCCTTTTCTTATACTGCTTTGGGACGTCCCACACGTAATCAGTATGACAGCTGTGTCAGTCCATGGACGATAAGAGAAAATAGGATTTTTGTACTCACCGTAAAATCAGTTTCTCTGACGTTCATGGACTGACATAGCACCCACCCTTCCTTTTTTAAGGTTTGTACTGCTTTGTTGAGAACTGAGTTCTGCTAGCTGCAGGTGGGAGGGTAATGCCCGGAGGGACCGCCCCCTGGGCGGGGCTGTTCAGCTCTGGTTTGTTCTAGAATGTTTTAACATCTAACATTCTGCCTAGGTCTTCTCCTGCAAGCAGGGAAATATACCCACACGTAATCAGTATGACAGCTGTGTCAGTCCATGGACGTCAGGGAAACGGTTTTTACGGTGAGTACAAAAATCCTATTTTTTCCTCAGTTTAGGCCGATATGTACTCTTGTACATATTTTTGGTAAAAAAAAAACGCAATAAGAGTTTATTGATTGGTTTGCGCAAAAGTTATAGCGTTTACAAAATAGGGGATAGTTTTATGGCATTTTTATTAAAAAAATTTTTACTAGTAATGGCGGCGATCAGTGTTTTTTTTCATGACAGCGACATTATGGCGGACACATCGTACACTTTTGACACATTTTTGGGACCATTGTCATTTTCACAGCGATCAGTGCTATAAAAATGCACTGATTACTGTGAAAATAACACTGGCAGTGAAGGGGTTAACCACTAGGTGGCGCGCTGTAGGGGTTAAGCGTTCCCTGCATAGTGTTTCTTACTGTAGCTGGGATGGGCTCTGTGTCACATGACACTGATCTCCGCTCCGAGTACACGGAGCCGAGATCAGTGTCATTGTCACTAGTCAGAGCGGGGAGATGCTTGTTTACACAAGCATCTCCCTGCTCTATACCTCTGAGACACGATCGCGGGGATCCCCGCGGCGATTAAGTCCGCAGGACCCGCGGTCCGACTCACGAGCGTGACCACAAGGACAGGCATTTAAAGGGGACGTACAGGTACGTTGATATGCCTGTCCGTGCCATTCTGCCCATGTATAAGTACAGGCGGCGGTCCTTAAGTGGTTAACGTACAAAAACAGAAAATAATCACTACTGTTAATATTATATTAATACGAAAAATCTTTGTATATTCGCTGAATGAAAGAATGTTTGAAATTTTTACTTGCTTTTAACATACAGTTTTAAAATGAATGTCATTTCTGAACGAAAACCACATACACTGTCTGAAAAATCCTTTGACCAAGAAGTTTTCTATTATTTCCAAACTTTCTCATCACTGTGGTTGAAAACGAACGTCGATTTGACCCCACTGACGATTAGAAAATCGAACGAACGTTCTTAGAATGATTTTTTTTTTTTCTGAAGGAAGACGTCTTTTTTTCCTTATCAAATAAAAAAAATGTAATCTGAGTCTGATGATGTTTACCAGATTCACCCTCTAATAGTATATACCGTAAATCTCTTCTGTCAGTTATTCTCAGAGTGGATTATAGATTTTGCTCCCTAACCATATAGTTGGTTATTTATATTTACCACTGCATAGAGACATTTAATATTAAAATTGCCTTTTTTGTTACTTTACATATTAACTAAATTATACGCCACACTTTTTTTAAGGTTATTAACCGATTAGTTGGCCGATTTATTGTTTCGATTAATCGATTATGAAAATAATCGTTGGTTGCAGCCCTAGTTGATATCTTTGCTTTTGATCAGTAAATTACTTTTGCCCCTGACTGATCGTTCTTGTCTATTTGTGAATATAAATGCTTACGCTGCTTGTTCAGTAAACCTGCGCAATGTCAGTAGTAGTTTACTATCGAAATGTGATTTTCTCAAAATGCCAGTTGTACCTTACTATTTTGTTTTGTTTTGTTTTCTTCTAAGTCTTATTTTTTTGGTTTAAGAATTTTGTAGTTATCTAAAGAAATTGTACAAAATGTATGTGCTTTTCATTCCATTTCTACAGAGCTTTTATATAAAATCCTATAGCAAGTTTGCTTCATATTTGGGGTCAGTGAAAAAGACAAGGGTTGAAAATAACTATTGGTAGCCCTAAAGTAAAGTATATGTGAACCCTCATCGTCTAAAACAACCCATTCAGTTTAAAATAGAAATGAAAGGCAAAGCATTTGTGTATAGATATAAAGAACATGTATACATTTTCCCCCTATTTTTAAATAAGTGATCACATAATCCTCTGTTCTCTGCTGTGTAAGGAGCTCAGAGAGCTGGAGGAAGAGAAACAGCAGAACACTGGTCTTCTCAGTGAATGGCTTTGCAGGGAGGGTGTGTCAGGACAAGTCTGATCATTGGAAGAGAGCAAACCGAGTTCCCAGAACCGCTACAAACACAGCTGAGTGACCACACTATATGCTTTAATGCTTTTGGTCCGTTTTGATCTAGGGCTACAGTGGAGGTGCTGAGCAGCCAGCATGGCGGTCACATGATTTCCCAGCTGACGTCACAGGGAGAACTCGGCTCCTCCCACTGTGACCCTGGAGTAGGAGAGCGGCCAGGAGTCACGTGACCGGCCTGAAGATCTCTGAAAGAAGATTCCCGGCCATGAAAATTATTTTCTGTAGCAACATGAGGTGAAAGTAAAGGCTGGGTTGGTCGAATTCCGAAATCGATGATAGCACAATCTGATCACAAAAAGCACAACATTTCTGATTTTAGAAAGAGTCATTGGGTATTCAACCCATGCATGGCCTGCATAACACTTTAAATTTCTGCGTGCCATTAAGACCCCACCACTGTCGGCATACAATAACTCAGCAGGAAGGATTCCCCCATCCACCTTGAATATGTGGATGGGAGAATCTAATAATTTTTGTTTTTAATTCAACCTGCTGGTTGAACGAAAAAAATAAAAATAAAATCAATGTTTGGGCTACTTAAGTTTGCAAGTCACCTATTCGGAGTCCAGGAAATTCACTACCTGGGGGCTGGCCTGCAGTGCTGTTTTTCAGCATTGGGCCTCCATTTCCTATACTTCTGCTGTCAGCAAATGTGTCAAAATACTGCATGTTGATTTATGACAAAACCACTAGACCAGGAAGGGGAAACCAGGCTGCAGTATTTTTACAGTTGGGGTGCTGTCTCAAAAGTGAGTGTTGACAGGTGGGGCATGCAGGAGAGAATGAACTGCAAGGATTTCCACCACCCTAAGAGCACACACCTTCATCTGTTCAATACTGAATTCCTTTCTCTCTTAAATATATAAAAAAAGATTTGTGTTTTCTCAATTGCAAACACCTTACGTTTTGAGTGTTCTTTCAATGTATCATTAAAATGACTCGTTCAATACTTGTCACTAATCCACAGATCAGTCTCACCAATAATATCATAGTATACAGGATGGCTGCCATCATTGGAAGTAGTGTGGTGTTGAACTTTTATACTCCATACATAGATAAAATACGTATATTGTCTGCTGCAGTTAGGTAAAGCTGGCCATGCACCCCTAAATTTCTTTAATTTAATCTATAAAGCAGAACAAAATTAATTTAAAGTGCTTGTTACGCCACTATTTCATCTTTATATCATCCCCTCTGTCAGATGAAAAGCTGTATCCTAGTGCCTGTGCTTTATTTGAAATAAAAAGTCGATTTCTACCTGTTTTAACAGCATCTCCCAGCGATCACGTGACTCCAGGCTCTCTGCTCTCCCCGTCTGATAGCTCCAGCGGGCAGGGCCCAGATTCCCCTGCTGACGTCAGCCGAGGAGGAGAGAGCCTGGAGTCACGTGATCGCTGAAAGATGCTGTTAAAACAGGTAGAAATCTTCTTTTTTTTTTTTTTTTCTTTTTAATAAAGCACAGGCACTAGGATACAGCTCTTTATCTGACAGAGGGGATGATATAAAGGTCAGATAGTTTTGAAGCAGAGTAGCGCTAGTGAGAGCTGACGGGAGGGGAGGAGGACAGAGGGAGTCACAGAAGAGAAGAACTGCAGATGGCTGCGGATGATGGAGGCACATAAACTGACCACAGTGTCAGGACTCAGCAGCCATGAAATACCGTGGTCAGTTTACAGGGGGAGGGCAGAACCAGGCAGGATCAGCCAGGTATTAAACGTGGCCAAGCATTTTATACAGCACAGTACTTGTGAACAGGATAAAACATTTTATTTTATTTTTTTGAGGGGGGGGGGGGGGGGGGTTTAACAAACCATATTAACAGATTCATCTATTAAACATCCACCTCATCTATTGTATTCTCACAGTTGCTACTGCCAGCTGTTAGAGCCCCTGAACAGTGCCTGCATCTGATTGGATGCGGGTGCTATTTGGCCGACAAATATCTTAATGAAAAATCAAAGGATGCCAGGTAAAGTGTTCAAAATTCAATCAATCGAAAAAATTTCAACCTGTTCATTAAGAAGTAGACGAAATTCACTTCACACTATGAAACGCATTTGAATTGCACACGAACTGCACCGCATTCCTGTTCAATTCACATGCGATTCAGTATGGTGCAATTTGAATCTATTCATTTTGCATGCACCAATTCTGGAACCGCAGTGCAACTGGATCAAATGGTGGTTTCGTACTATGCGATTCGGTGCAGATGCGGGTTACCTGTACCGCATTCTAGTGTGACCCTAGTAGGGATGCGCCGAATAATCGGCCGCTGAAAACTATCGGCCCAAGATAGGGTTATTAGCGCTTGGCCACTGAAAACCATGTGCGATTTTTATAGTGATTTTACCGCGTTTATGGTGTGGTTTTCATAGGTCATGTGACTCAAAAGCCGCATAAAAAAACGCAGCACAGGTGCGTGCTTGATGCATTTTTGCCACGTTTTCAATGTATTTCAATGGGGAGGTGCGTTTTTGGTAAAAAAAAAATTCTAAACTGACAAATATGCAGAAACATTGCAATGGACCAGTGTGAAGACATAAGAGTTAAAGGAATGCATTTTTCTTGCTCTTTTTTTTTTTAAAAAATGCAAAAGTGCTTCAAAAACTGCTTACTTTGAAAGCAGCCCATCGGCCAAAAAAGATGCCGATTAATGACTGAAAATAAGTTCATATTAATTTTTAAATTCATGATAGTAATTAAAAAGTCAAATATAATACAGTTATATTATACACTGCTCAAAAAAATTAAAGGAACACTTTTGAATCAGAACTCCTGGGAACTCCTGGGATATTGATCTGGTCAGTTAAGTAGCAGAGGGGGAGGGGTGTATACAGAGAGGGGTGTTGTTAATCAGTTTCAGCTGCTTTGCTGTTAATTGAAATTAACAACTGTTGCACTAGATGGGCAACAATGAGACGACCTCCAAAACAGGAATGTTTTTTCAGGTGGAGGTGTCTGACATTTTTTTTCCCTACTCATCTTTTCTGACTGTTTTTCACTAGTTTTGCATTTGGCTAGGGTCAGTGTCACGAGGCGATACTTGGACCCTCTAAAGGTTGCACAGGCAGTCCAACTCCTCCAGGATGGCACATCAATATGTGTCATTGCCACAAGGTTTGCCGTGTCTTCCAGCACAGTCTCAAGAGCATGGAGGAGATTCCAGAAGACAGGCAGTTACTCTAGGAGAGCTGGACAGAGCCGTAGAAGGCCCTTAACCCATCAGCAGGACCGGTATCTGCTCCTTTGTGCAAGGAGGAATAGGATGAGCACTGCCAGAGCCCTACAAAATGACCTCCAGCAGGCCACTGGTGTGAATGTCTCTGACCAAACAATCAGAAACAGACTTCATGGGGGTGGCCTGAGTGCCCGACGTCCTCTAGTGTGCTCTGTGCTCACTGTCGGACACTGTGGAGCTCGATTGGCATTTTCCATTGTACACCAGAATTGGCAGGTCCGCCACTGGTGCCCCATGCTTTTCACAGATGAGAGCAGGTTCACCCTGAGCACATGTGACAGACGTGAAAGGGTCTGGAGAAGCCGCAGAGAACTTTACGCTGCCTGTAACATCGTTCAGCATGACCGGCTTGGTGGTGTGTCAGTGATGGTCTGGGGAGGCATATTCATGGAGGGACGCACAGACCTCTACAGGCTACACAATGGCACCCTGACTGCCATTAGGTATTGGGATGAAATCTTTGGACCCATTGTCAGACCCTACGCTGGTGCAGTGGGTTCTGGGTTCCACCTGGTGCACGACAATGCCCGGCCTCATGTGGTGAGAGCATGCAGCCAGTTCCTGGAGGATGAAGAAATTAATACCATTGAATGGCCCCCACGCTCACCTGACCTAAATCCAAAAGAACACCTCTGCGACATTGTTTCGGTCCATCCGGTGCCTCCAGGTTGCACCTCAGTCTGTTCAGGAGCTCAGTGATGCTCTGGTCCAGATCTGGGAGGAAATACCCCAGGACACCATCCGTCATCTCATTAGGAGCATGCCCTGATGTTGTCAGCCATACAAACTACTGAGGACCATTTTGAGTTGCAATGAAATTTCAGCAAAATGGACTAGCTTGCTGCATAATTTTTTCACCCTGATTTTCAGGTGTCTTTGAATTCAGCCCTCTGTAGTCGATCATTTTCATTTCCATCAAATGATGTTTCACCCTTTCATTCCTAACACATTACCCAGTCCATATCAGTATAGATATCCAGCATGAGATTTTTGCCCGTTTGAGATCTGATGTGTTTTCAAAGTGTTCCTTTAATTTTTTTGAGCTGTGTGTGTGTGTGTGTGTGTGTGTGTGTGTGTGTGTGTGTATATATATATACACACCGTATATACTCGAGTATAAGCCGAGATTTTCAGCCCTTTTTTTGGGCTGAAAGTCCCCCTCTCGGCTTATACTCGAGTCAGCGAAATTTTACATTCTAAATAGTACCTGTAAAGAAGCTGCGGCGTCCATCGTTCAAATCTCGCGGTCTCTTCCTGGTCCCTTCCGTGATGGGCGATTCTCATCAGACACTCTCCGCCTATCACGAACGTTCTCTCATCCTCAGTTTCCCAGCAGACGTCTGTGATTGGCGAAACACCCAACACAGTGGCTACGGAACGAACAGCGAGGATAGGGAACGAACAGCGAGGATAGGGAACAGTGAGGCATTGTTGACCCTCGGCTTATACTCGAGTCAGTAAGTTTTCCCAGTTTTTTGTGGCAACATTATGTACCTCGGCTTATACTCGAGTATATACGGTGTGTGTATGTGTGTGTATGTGTATATATATATATATATATATATATATATATATATATATATATATATATTTATTATTATTATTATTATTATAATAAAATAAAAAAATTAAACTGTGTACTTTGGTTTTTGGCCAATTGCGTCCCGAATTTTTGGTTTTCGGCTTTGGTCCAGAATTTTCATTTCGGTGCACCACCAGAACCTAGGCTTAGTGTATGGGCAGCTTAACACTTAGGCTTGGTTCACACATGTGCGGGTAGTTGCGGGTCCAGGTATCACACCTGTTCCCCCACTCGCAACCTAAAGGTGCTGCTTTTTCAAACACAAAAAGCACCATGCAATTTCCCTGCGGCTGTGGTTTATAAAGGTGCAGGCACCTTTTTCTTGCATTTCCCACAGATACAGCAGCCCATTCTAGCACAAACGCGGGCAGCACCAAACGCATAGATGTGAACCTGGCCCAAAAGTCTTATCCCTCCTTTAGCGTGTGAATTGGCAGTAAATGGAGAAGCAAGGCACCAATGAGCCCATCTCCCCATCACTCTACTTTCTCCTAGCAGGATGCTCTTGGTTCGCACATGATTACTGTAGCATAATTGATTGGCTTTTTGCACTGCTTTTACCTCGTCAATCCTAAACTCTGCTATACAGGGGGTTGCGTGAGGCTGATACAAAGTCCAAAGGTAATTTCACTACTTTAAAAAATCAAATACAATTTACAAATGTATGGCTGTACACTCATGTGGGTAAAGGAACCGTGGATATTCTACCAGTGTAAAGAATACGTGAGACAGTTTGTTCCACGTTATTACATTATATTGCACAGATGTGGGCTTGCTATGTTCTTATAGCCATTCTTATTCTGCAACCTACAATCCATTTACAGGGATATAATTTTGATTGTGAAACACTTTAGACGAAAGCTCCTTTGCACTCGTTTTGGAGTAAACTTGGGATAGATAAACTGCTGTGGAGCTGAATTGACAAAATTCCTACACTGCTCATAAGTAATGATAATTAAATATCTTTCCCACTGTAATGGTAGTAAAAATTAAATTAGACAAATACATTTCTTTTTCTAATATTACTTTATTAGCACTAGAGACTGTGAAATGTTGTTTTCAGAATGTGTAATTGGATGGTAATTTAAAAATGGGGAAAAGTATATTCGAACATTATAAACTACATTAGAGTATGTACAGTAATGGAAATGTGTAGGAAATTACTGGATCTTCTTGTAAAGCTCTTAGTTCTGCCCTTTCCATATTGCTGATTCACTTTGGCATTTAGCAAATGCTGAAATGTTAAATCTGAACTATGGGCTAACTACTAAATCTACAGATAAAGTACATATATGAAAGCTATTTTAGGGCTTGTTCACACGAGGTGCAGCTTTGTAAAACGTGCATAAAATGTGTGTTGGGGCCCTTTCACACTGAACGCAATTGGATGCGTTTTTGATCTGCACTCCAACTGTATAGACAGCCCAAAATCAAGGTGATCCTATGGGCATAGTTCACATCATTGCAGTTCAGTGTAGTTAAAAAAAAAAAAAGTAGAGCATTTTTCTGCACCGCAAATGCAGGGATGCTCTTCAAACCCACTGCGCCCCTTTAAGCCAAGAAAGACGAGCCCAAAAATGTATAGAAAAATGCACTGCAAAGGCAGTGCTAAATGCAGCGCAAAACGCGCATCATGCACGCTTCAAACATGCTTCAAATGCATGTAAACATGCAGTCAAAAAGCGCAGTTATGTGCAGTTTCTGGTGTGAATGGGCCTTTTTACTGCACCGCACAAAAACGCACTGCTTTTTTGCAGACATGCGGGTGTCATTAATTGTTAAGGCTCCTCTTTGAATCTAGCAAACACATGCATGTTTGTGCCTACCAAAATGCATGGTACCTCATTATCGCATTGGCTTTAGTCTGCCACGATTTAAAAAAATCATACCGGCAACTTTTTTGCCTTTTTCAAGGCTTATTGAAATGAATATACTGCCCTAGGATGCAACACGCAAGAATGTGCAAAACAGTGAATGCACTTGGACACACCTGGTGAAAGCAAGGCCTTACATGCAAAAAAGATTTTTGTATATCCAGTCCTGAGATTTACACAGATCTGATGCACAGCCCGGTGTGGCAGAGCATGAGACTTGGTTTTAATCTGCTGCAGTAAAGTAACACTTACAGGTCTGGTCATTCCCCCAGCCTGTGATTGGACAATAAATGGAAAAGCTGGTTTCTGGCTTTCACAATATTTCATTGGGCACAAAGTTCTCAACCTGCTTTCCAGATATTGAAAAATGGCCGGTGTGACATTGATGTGCAAAGACTATAGAATGCTGCAATTTCCCATGATGCTCAGCCGGACATGTTCTGTCCATAGGGCACAGGCTATTATTTCTAAAGTGAACGTGTTTGATATTTATATTTGCATCTGATTGTATATTTTATTTTGTTATAGTATAGTGCTGCACTTTATTTAACATTGATGATTCAAAATATGCTTGGCATCCCAATTTTTTTTTTGGTGCTAGCAGCTTGGAGGTTACCGTATATACTCAAGTATAAGCCGACCTGAATATAAGCGGAGGCACCTAATTTTACCACGAAAAACTGGGAAAACGTATTGACTCGAGTATAAGCCGGGACTGACATTGGTCACACTCCAGCCTCCACTTCATACCATATGGCAGGAATATGCAATTAGCGGACCTCCAGCTGTTGCAAAACTACAAGTCCCATCATGCCTCTGCCCATGGGTGTCATGCTTGTGGTTGTCAGATTCTTGCTATGCCTCATGGGACTGGTAGTTCTGCAACAGCTGGAGGTCCGCTAATTGCATATCCCTGCCATACGGGGTTAATCTTCCTTTATATGTAATGATGTGTTAGGGAGGAGGAGAACACTGGAACTGGCTGGAGCATAGAATCCGGTAAGTAAAAAAAAAAGCTATACCCCCTTCCCCTTCTCCCCTTCCCCCACACTGCAAGAGTGGACTTCTGTCCTTTCTTGTAGTTGGGCTGGGATATCATCACATCCTTTGCTGTGTATTCTTATATTCTTGAACAGGTTAGGAATAAGTGTGACATTTCAGGTGCTACATAGATCTAATCCACATACACATTATATCTAATTTAAAATCCTTCTTTTTAGAAGCTATAATGTGTATGTGTATGTGTATGTGGATTACATGTATGTAGCACCTGAAATGTCACACTAATTCCTAACCTATTCAAGAATTTTACTTTCACTTTCAATAAACCTGCACTGAAAAGTACAGAGCAGGTTCACATCACAGTATGCAGAGCAGTGGAGACTTACAGTAGCAGATGATCCAGCCTCCCTTCCGTGCTGTACACATCTTCACTCTGCCCTGGATGAGGTCTGCTGTGCACTGGGTGGGACCCAATCATCGATGTTGCAGTGTGAGGTTCTTCCTGCCCCGCAGGGACTGTACCAGCTCCTAACTGGAGGAGACTCAGGAACTCAAGAAGGGTGCCTGGAAAGGGGTGCATCTTCTGCCACAGAGCAACGTGCAGGGGTGCATAATCTTTGTTTTGGGCTGGCAACAGGGGCATACAAGTGGTATAACTAGATTTTGTGGGCAGATTTTCCTGCTCACAATCTGTTGCCCCCTCCAACACCTTGTACCGCCCCTGCTTGCAGTCATCCATCGCCCAGCCCGAGCCAGTGAGTCACTCACCTCTGCCTGCCTCTGAAGACTACAACCCCCAGAATGCAGCGCTGGAGCAACACAGCCAATCGACAGGTAAGTGGGACCCTCACTCGAGTATGAGGGGGGGGGGGGCTTTTTCAGCATAAAAAAATGTGCTAAAAAACTCGGCTTATACTCAAGTATATACGGTAACTACCCAAGTGCAGGGATTTCTCTTTGTTTACAGACTAAAATATGGTAATGTATATTGAAAGCATAGTTGAGCATACATGGAAAGGAATTGGCTAATGTAAGAAGCAAGAAACATGAAATCACCTGGCTATGAGGAAGAGAGTTTGTTAAAGGATTTCCTAAACTTTGGAATATTATTTTTGTCTATGTGGCTCATTATGGACGGTCATGACCTTCCCACATAGGTTGCATGGATCGTACAAAAGTTCACGTAGCCTATCACCTCAGGTCTTCTTTCACCCCATGCCCGAGTCAATCCTTTACATCACCCATTCTACCTGCTTCTTATACTCCATACTCCACTTTTGCTCTCCTCTTCCCTTCTCTCCATTTCCCTGCTCTATGTACACATTGTTTCCTGCAGTGAAAGCTGGTAAAGGGCTTCTCCTGACCTCTTATTAGTACAGCATGGTGCCACTTTTTGTACGCCCTCTTATCTTTTTAAGCCGACCATAGATGGCTCGAATCTCGGCCGGTTCAGCAGGAACTGGCCAAGATTCGAACCACGTATGGGCAGGCTGAATTTTTCCAAGCTGATCGATCAACTTTGGTACTACTAGCCTGCCGGATTTTACATGTGATCAATAATCACTGTGTTCTCCCTGTTGGGACAACTTCCCCGCCACCCCACTGGGAGAACACAATGGCTCGGTGGGAGAGATTCCCTCATGAACATTGTCTGTGTTGATGGGGGAATCCAGCAAATTTTTTTTTACTCTTGTCTATAGTCTACTTACAGTAATGAGCTACTAAACTTTGGCCAGCCATAGATGGAGCAAATTTATTTCCTGCAACCAAAGAATCACTTGATTCCTCTATCAACACAGTCAGTGTTGATAGAGGAATCCCTCCCGCGGAGCCATTGTGTAATCCCGGTGGGGGGGACGGAAGCTGTTCCTTCCCGGAGGACCCTCTAGCAATTAATGGCATGTAAAATTTGACAGGCTGGTGGTTCCCAAGTTGATCAATCATCTCTGGTACGTTCAGTCTGCCATTACATGGTTCGAATCTCTGCCAGTTCCTGCTGAACCGGCCAAGATTTGAACGGTCTGTGTCCAGCTTTTAAGTCCCCATTGTTTACTTATTGTCGCTTCCTCACCCGTTAAGTGAGTTTGTAAAGCAGTCCTTTAGTCCCACATAATGGTTCAGTCCTTATCAGTATGGTTACAGTACTTCTTAAATTTACATTATTGTAAAAATATTTTAGATCACATCCCATAATGCATTGGACCCTGGTAAACACTAAGAATAGTAAACTTGTATTACCTTTGTATTGAAGATAAGCGGAATGGTACCGATCATTGAATTATGGGGAATGCATTTGTAGCTTTTCTTATTTTTAATATTTATTGGAAAAGCCACCTAGATTAATGGAAAAGCTGGTAGCTTTTGAAACCTGCCACTCCATATTAACACCACAAGGTTTTTATTGTCATCATTAATAGCCAGAAAAGCCTCTTCTGTGTCTATCTCTCTGATTTAGTTTTGATTTGTCACTCTACCCTGACGGTTTGCAGGCCTTAGCAATGAAATCAGATCCTCCGAATAAAAAATAAAAAAAGTTGATTGTGGTACAGAAAAGCCCTTTTTTGGATGTTTGGTTTCTTTACATGTTCACTTAGTGATTTTTTTTTTGGTGTACAGTTTACAATGTGATGCCATGTTGAGCTGAGATGCATCTATTTACTAGTTACAAAGCCGATTTTTTTTTTTTTTTCCCTGCATTTCTAAGACTAATATTATACAATCGTCTTCTACAGTTTTTCCTTTAGATTTACCAAAACCATATAATATGAGGTCAAACCGAAACACTTTCAATTTGTATGCAATCAAGCAGGCCCTTGCACTATAGTTGAAGTTAAATCTAAAGAAAATTGAAAAAGAGAAAATTGTATAATGTATAGCCAGCCATAGAAGTAGAGCTTTCCTGTCCCACTCTTGCACATAGACAAGAGATTGATGTGCTATGAGAAATATTTTTGCTTAGATTGTTTCCCACAGCTAACTTATCGTTAAGAGCAGCGTGGTAGAATTCAACCTCTAATTTTGCAAGACAAATTTTTTCCTGAAAGTGAACTGGTTTCAATTGGACTAATGTAGGAATTTACATATTCATACTTCCTTTATTACTATGCATGATTACTTACTAAAGATTTGATTTTTACCCATGTTTATTGTGTCTTTCTTTGTCTGAGCTGGACTAGCTGTGGTGAGTGTGTGACGGGGCAAGAGATCATTTAAAGTCTGTAAGTTCCTGTCAGCTGCCTGACCTCATACACTGAGCACTCTGAATATGGAAGATGTTGTGTGAGGTTGGCAGGCCATCAAATGCCCGGTTTCAGGTCAACTTTGATTACTTCAGAAATGACAGTTCTAGAACCAACAGCAGACAATTTTCAAATCCGTTCAGCAATGGTAGCAACAATAGTTCTATCCCAATAGGCGTCCTTTGATGGCTAACAGTCACAATTCCTTGTGTTTCCAGTTTGCAGAGACATAGGAGAACAGCAAGTCAGCAGTATAGGTGTCTGATCATGTAGAGGCCACTATACATGGGCAGAAGTAAACTCAACATACACATGTTTGGTCAATTTTGCAATATTCTCATTGTGTATGAAGCTAGATCAATTACAGAAGGCATTGGTGTCTCTACAGTTGGGCTGCCTTGAATCTTTCATTCATTTTATCTCTGGAGATACAATGGAGATTTCATACATGCACTGAAAAGCAGACCTGCAGGCCTGGTATAGAGTCGTATATCTCCAGGATCTGAGTGTTTCTTTCCAACCAATTTATTTCCTTGTGCATGGCCACTTTTAGATCCATCTTCTCTTTAGAAAGCTGTAGTATGTATTGGGTTCTGTAGAGTACTAAATTATAAAGAAGGATCTGGAAATGGCAAATTGACTCCAGCATACTCCACTGCAATGTACTCCATTCAGTTGTGTGCTGTAACCATTACTGTAAATGACCTTTCCCCATGCCCCCAAAATGACATTTTGACTTAGTCTTGTCTGTGAAGCCTCTCTCTCTGCAGAGCAGTGCTTGGCAGTCATGTTGGCAGATAATTGGCACTGTTGTCTAGTAATTGGAGAGTGATTTGGAGAATGCTTTGCTCTTAGCTTGTGGCTTTCATTAACACATCATGTTTTTATGGTTCTTCCACAGAACAGAAAATACACTATCTGAAATAAATAAGAACTTTATTTCTGGATACAGAGGTGAAGAAAGCCGGCAACACTGTGATCCTTTCACACTGGAGAGCTTTTGCCACATTTTTCTATGGTGACAAAGGCACATGAAAGCTATTCCATTAAATCCTATGTAACTGTTCACACTACAGAAGTGCTGAGCTTTGAAAAGTCCTGCATACTAAATCCTTGGTGCAGTTTTTCTCAAGCGTACCAAAAGGCACCGCTTTTTTTTGTAAGTCAAAGTGAACACGTTAAAAGTGCATTAGTGTGAAAGGGCCCATATTCAGTAAACGTATCTCATTGATGATGGATATAGCTTAGGGTCAGCCAAACTGCCATACAGAGAAACTGACTGACCGGGGGGGGGTGGACTGGATCAGCGGATGTTAAATTTCTGCGTGGAACTTTGCTTTAAAAAGTTTGATTTATTTATTGGGGGGGGGGGGGGGTTTAGTTAAAAAAAAAATACACTTACCAAAAATGTGGCCAAAGAAAAATTTGACCGTGTCTCTTCACTGGACTTTTATACGTTTTATCTTCCCTAAGAAAAATATCCTTCTCTTCACAATTGCGCCTTATTCATATCTGCAGTTTTCGGCAGCACCTAGATTTGTGAGCAACTGTGTTCAAGGATGAAGCACACGAAGGGCAAAATTGGAACCAAAATATATGATGAGCACCTTGAGAATTCATTGAGGATTGCTACTACATCCATCCAGATATTGATGCATAAGTTTATCAAAAAGTGTCAAATATTGCACTCGTTTTTATATTGCCCTCTTTTACTTTTATAATTAAAAAAAATAAAATTACAAAAAATAGTCTCTTCTCTTATCGTCCATGGACTGACACAGCTCTAATACTGAAACACGTGGGTATTTGTCCCTGCTCGCAGGAGAAGATCTAGGCAGAATTTTAGATGTTAGAAACATACATTCTAGAAAAAAAGAGCTGAACAGCCCCGCCCAGGGGGGCGGTCCCTCCAGACACAACCCTCCTACCTGCAGCCTCAGTTTTTTTCTGCCTAGCAGAAGGAGAAGACGTGGCTCTCTCAGGAGCCAGTCTCCTGGAAGATTTTTTTTGAATTTTTTTTTTATTCCTTTGAGAATTTATTTTATTTTTGAGACCTTCAATCAACTGTCGGCTGGGCAACAGGTTGGGTACACTAGTATCCTCGTAGTCTTCCCTGTCCGACCATCGAGCTTGCTGATCCTCGCCTTGTGTGTGTGAGACTCGGTTCACGACATGCCCCATGACTCCAGGGGTGGCCGGTGGGCTTTTCTGCTCCCGCGGTCCTCAAAAGATTGAACAGTGCCTGCTGCATCTTTCGTGGTGGACCGGGCCGACAGCTACTCAGTACTACTCTGTGATAGGTCTGTCTGAAACACGCCAGTGGGTCCCTCTGCGATGGGTAAGTAGTCTCTCCTGCATCAGGTGAGTACATGCTGGCTGTGTTTCTCTGTATGGGGGGGTTGTTCCCTGTCTCCCCCCTGTATGCTGCTCTGCACCCTAATCTGGCGCTGAGCTGTGTGGGGGTATCTGGGGGTCACTCTGGCCTGGCAGGGGGGGGGCGCTCATGTCTCCTGTGCTGGGGCTGAGAAAACGTGGGGTGTTTGGAGACGCCTTTAGGCGCTTTGGCTGTAATTTTGCTGCGCTCGGCGGCCATTTTGCCGCGGATCAATGTCAGTATTACACGCGGCCGGCGGCCATTTTTTTGAAGCCACGGTGCTTTCACTTTCGTTTTTGGCCTCTATCGCCGCTGCTGCGGGGGCAGTATCGCCTGATGTATGCTTACCCTCCGCTACTGTTGTTGCCTCGCCTGCTTCGCAGAGTAGTGGTCGAGGCCATTCCGGTGATCCTCATTGCTCCGGAACGGCGACATTGGTACGCCGATCTATTTCGGCTAGTCGCAGACGTTCCTTGGCGACTGCCTATTTGGGTGGACCTTCTGTCTCATGGTCCCATACTTCATCCTGCTTTACAGTCCTTGGCTTTGGCATGGCTGTTAAAGCCAGGTGCTGAGGGACCGAGGTCTCTCGGATTCGGTCATCTCATCTATGTTGTGGGCACGGAAATCTTCCTCCAGAAAGATCGATCACCGTACCTGGAAGGCTTACATCGCTATGTGCGAGGAGCTTGATGGCATCCACGGACGTATTCCGTTCCCAAGATTTTGCTGTTCTTACAGTGTGGTGTGACCAAAAAGCTGGCCTTGCGTACCATCGAGGGTCGGATTTCGGCCCGGGCTGTCTTTTTCAACGACCGCTAATGGGCCATTCCTTGATTAGCACCTTTGTGCAGGGGGTTCGCCATGTGATCCCCCCTGTCAAGCCTCCTCCCCCTCCTTGGGATCTGAATTTGGTGCTCTCGGTTCTCCAAGAACATCCCTTTGAAAATATCAGGGAGATTCCTCTCTTGACCTTGTCCCAGAAGGTGGCTTTCTTAGTGGCTATTACTTCTGTCCGACGGGTGTCTGAGTTGGCGGCCTTGCCCCGCAAGTCGCCTTACTTGGTCCTTCATAAGGATAAGGCGGTGTTGCGCCCACGACCGTCTTTCCTTTCAAAGGTGGTCTCGGCCTTTCACCTTAATGAGGACCTTGTTCTTCTGTCCTTGTGTCCTCACCCATCGCATCCCTGAGAGTTTGCGCTTCATTCATTGGATGTGGTACGAGCCTTACGGGTGTACCTGTCTGCTACTGTTTCCATTCGGAAGTCTGACTCACTGTTTGTGTCTGTCTCTGGCCCAAAACAGGGCCAAGCGGTGTCGTCTGCCACCTTTTCTGGGTGGATCTGACAGACCGTTATACAGGCCTATGCCCTTAGGGGCGGGCGTCTCCCTTTCCGGTTACGGCGCATTCCACCAGGGCAATTGGTGCTTCCTGGGCTTTCCGACATCAAGCTTCGGTTGCACATGCGTGCAAGGCGGTGACCTGGTCGTCCATTCATACCTTTTCTAAGTTCTGTAAGGTTGATGTGGCTGCATCTTCGGATGCTTCCTTCGGCCGCAAGGGTTGCAGGCCGCTGTTTAAAGTTGCAACTCCTCCGTTGAGTTCTGCTTGTTTGGAGTGGAGTTTGGTTTTTCCTTTTACTACTGCTCCCACCTTTTTCTGTTACTGCTTTGGACGATAAGAGAAAATGGGATTTTTGTACTCCCCATGAAATCCTTTTCTCTGACGTCCATGGACTGACACAGCACCCACCCTTCTTTAAGGTCTGTACTGCTTTGTTACGAACTGAGGCTGCTGGCTTCAGGTAGGAGGGTTGTGTCTGGAGGGACCGCCCCCCTGGGCGGGGCTGTTAAGCTCTGTTTTTTTTTTTTTCTAGAATGTATTTTTCTAACATTCTGCCTAGATCTTCTCCTGCGAGCAGGGACATATACCCACGTGTTTCAGTATTAGAGCTGTGTCAGTCCATGGACGTCAGAGAAAAGGATTTTACGGTGAGTACAAAAATCCTATTTATTACTCAGATTGGCGCAATATCTTTATCCATGATGGTTAACTTGTGATCTGCTTGTTTTTTTTTCTGCTCATCAGCTCTCCTTATTGTTAATGTATTTTATTTGTGCCCCAAGACCATTTCTCTTCATCCAATGTGGCCCAGGAAGGTCAAATGGTTGGACAACCCTGGTCTAGGTAAAGTCGCATGACTCGAGCTTAGGGATGGCTTTTTAATGATAAAAGGTGTACCTTTAGTAAATATTTTGCTGTTGCTGTATATTGTGACAGGTCAGGAATTACTCCTGCAGACTTGAAAAGTTACTAAAAGGTCCATGGAGGATGAATTTATGAATTGGTTTGCGCTTGTAATAAAACTGTCCTACACAACATGACCTTGCTTCTCTTCTATGCTGCCTCTAAGTGCACCTTGCTTGTCAACTGCCCCCTTCACAGTCCCATTCTCAATATAATTGCTGTGACATTTTCCTTGCACCTTGTTATACATGATATGTTTTAGAGCCTGGGGGCCTAGGTTCAGTTTATATGAAGGTTCCAAATACTTTCTGTAGGTACTTACATCTTTTACCTCTTTACTCTGTGTTTTTATAGAGAAAAGGCAGACTGGATTTTAGTAGATCATTTGATCAAAGTTTAAGTGATTCTTCCTCTCACTCTCAGGATAAACATCATGAGAAGGAGAAAAAAGTAAGTTCATCTGCTACCCTTAGATGCATGGAACAACTGCTCCATCAGAATTGTCACCGCTCATTAGTACAGCTTTTCCCATGATAGTGTCTCGCTGTGCCATTTCTAGTGATGTGAGCATGACCTAGTTCCTCATTCATTCTCTGCATGTGCTTCTAGATTCACATTACCTTGTGGCTTATTGACCCAACCACTTTCTTCAGGTGATTGGATGAAAATTAACTCTGTTTTGAAAATTAGAGGTAGAACTTTGAACTTATTATGTTTCTAATACATAAAGGATGAAGATACTCAGTGTTTTCCTGTAGTAGTTTCTTAATATATTGGTTCTTTCATTCTTTTGGGTCTCATGGGACATTGAGAATTTGACCGCTGAGAGAGCTTGAAAGAGTTTTCAAAGATATTCAGTGATTAATGTTGGGTTGGTTGCCCAAAGAAATGGGTTAATGTCTAGCTGGCATTTTTCCAGAGCAGTTAAAAATATGAAATTCTAACTGTAGTTTAGATATTAGCCAACAGCAGTATTTTTTTCAGGTTTTCAAAACTACCCTACAGTTTTCCATAAGGCCCCTTTCACAGGCGTATTTCAGGCGTTTTAGCGCTAAAAGTAGCGCATAAATAACGCCTGAAATGATCCTGCCCCTGCATTCTCAATGTGAAACCCAGAGGGCTTTCACACTGAGGCGATGTGCTGGCGGGAGGAAAAAAAATCTCCTGCAAGCAGTATCTTTGGAGCGGTGTGTATACCGCTCCTTCCCATTGAAATCAGTGGGATACCGCCCGCAAACCGCTGCTGTAGCAGCGGTTTGCGGGCGGTTTTAACCCTTTTTGGCCGCTAGCAGGGGTTAAAATCACCCCGCTAGCAGCCGCAAATTGCGGAAAATACGACGGTATAGCGCCAGCGCACCTCCCCATCCCAGTGTGAAAGCGGCCTTAGTGTAGCCAACGTGCTAACTAACTATGCATTATCTGTCCAAGCTTCCCCAAATGAATGTAATTCAAGGCACTGCCTTCAGATTTGGGTGTAGTCCTTTAAATTGTATTCAGTTTGGTATGTTTGGTGTGTTTGAATTTTTTGATGCTGATGGCACCTCATCTGTAGTTTTATCTGGTGGCAGTTAGCAGTGGTCATCAAAGCATCTGTACTTCTCTCTCACCTAAAGCATTATCCCAAACCGTCATCAGTTTCACCTATCCATAAAACTATACTTATTCTGCATTAAAATCACAAGCAAACACTTTTATGTGATTCGAAAGGTTGTAATTTTTTAATAAACACACAAATACTTACCTGTACTGTGCAATGGTAGCTTCTTGGCACCCGAGCCACCCTCCTGTGAATGGACACACAGAGTACGGCTCGCTTGCCCCTCCCGGTCTCTCCTCATTGGCTCACTGGATAGGATTGTGTGAGGAGAGAGAGACTCGGGAGAGCTGCTGCTCTCTTGCACATCAATTGGTTGAGATGGGGCTCAGGTAAGTATAGGGGGAGGATCTTCACCCAGAAAAACCTTGTGCCTTTAGAACTACTGTAAATACAATTTTTGAAACCCTAAGAAGCAGTCACGTGACACCTATTCTATTCTAAAGCTGGCTGATGGCCAAGGGCTGTTGAAAGAGAGAGACATTTTTGCTGCTCTTGTGCTTCAACTCTTAATAGCCCTTGCTGCTCAGAAGGCATGTAAAATGGGGATCTTATGTAAATCAACGGGGGAGGGGTGGAACTGGATGTGATGGAGATATGTAGGAGTGTCACTCCTCTTCCTGCAGAATGACAACAAGATAATGCCAGAAAAAGACAGCATCATCACACATGTGACACAACCTGATCTACCAGCTCTCTGGCTGGCAACACTGGCAAATTGAAATAAAATTGTCATATACCTTTTTTTTTTTTTTTTGCCTTGAAAAAGGAAGGGATTCCTGCTATAGAAGCCGGCAGGATCAACCGGTATCTTTGACATTAAAGTTAGGATAAACTATTTTACTCTTATTTACTCTTATTTATTCTTATTAAGCATTTTACTCTTTAGAAAGAATTAGGATTTGCTTTTGTGTTGCTTTTTGTCTTTTAGGCTCCATGTACACAGAAGCTGATAAACTGCAGTTTATTGGCGTTTTGGCGTTTTTTTTAACCACTTCCCTACTGTGCACGAAAACCCCCTGCCTGCCCAAGCCATTTTTCAGCTTTCAGCGCTGTCACAATTTGAATGACAATTGCGCGGTCGTGCGACGTGACTCCCAAACAAAATTTGCGTCCTTTTTTCCCCACAAATAGAGCTTTCTTTTGGTGGTATTTGATCACCTCTGCGGTTTTTATTTTTTGCGCTATAAACAAAAGAGCGTCCAGTTTGGGAAAAAACACTATTTTTTACTTTTTGCTATAATACCCATTTTTTTTTTTTAAATAAAATTTTCCTCAGTTTAGGCCGATACGTATTCTTCTACATATTTTTGTTAAAAAAAAAAAAAATCGCAATAAGCGCGTATTGATTGGTTTGCGCAAAAGTTATAGCGTCTACAAAATAGGGGATAGATTTATAGCATTTTTTTTATTTTTATTATTAGTAATGGCGGCGATCTGCGATTTTTATTGTGACTGCGATATTGCGGTGGACACTTTTGACACATTTTTGGGACCATGTACATTTATACAGCGATCCGTGCTATAAAAATGCATTGATTACTGTATAAATGGGATTGGCAGGGAAGGGGTTAACCACTAGGGGTCGGGAAGGGGTTAAATATGTTCCCTCAATGTGTTCTAACTGTTGGGGGAGGGGACTGACTGGGGGAAGGTGACCGATGGTTGTTCCTATGTACAAGGGACACACCATCGGTCCCCTCTCCCTGACAGGACTTGGATCTCTGTGTTTACACACAGAGATCCACTTTCCTGCTCGTTTCCCGCCGGGCACGCGCATCAGGGCCTTGGGAACGCGCCCCCTAGCTCGTTTTAAAGGGAGGACGTCATATGACGTCCTCCCAGAACGAGAGTATCCTCCGCCCACCGTCAATTGACAGTGGGCGGGGGACAAGTGGTTAAAAAGCCCATTAACTGCAGTCTATGTTAGCCTATGTGTTCATGTACACATAACGTTTTTTAGCTTTAATGAGCAATGGAGTTAATGGGCTTTATTCTGAACGCAAGAAATTTGCATTCAAAGTGCCGTTTTTCGGCAGAAAAAAACGCAAAACGCCGAAAAACGCTCAAACGCTGGCCGTGAGCGTTTTTAGCGTTTTTTGGTCCATTGAAAAGAAACTTTTTTTTTTTTTTTTTTTTTTTTAAAGGTAAAAAAAAGCTACACTGAAAACCGCTAATAAAAGCTAGTAAAAAAACGCTGATAAAAGCTAGCTTTTTCTGCTGCTTTAAAAACAACCGTTTTTGAGCTTCTGTGTACATGGAGCCTTAAGGTTCTTTGTGGTGTAAGCAAGGAAGCAATTAAATCGCTGTAGTTTATTATTGTGCTTTTACTAAACAAAAGGCCCTAATATATAAATAGTTAGTTAGTTATATATATATATATATATATATATATATATATATATATATATATCGTAATCATAGGAATACAGTACAAGACTGACAGGTATTTAAAAAACATGCCTACAATGTATATATGCACAAGCTGTCCTTTCTGGTTAACATGGATAATGTGCGCAAGAGGGATACACAAAAAGTTAGTTAACTTGGGTTGTAGATTTAGTGTCATCCCCAGGTAATGTTCCTAGTTTCAGTCTTTCTATATGATGCAATCGTATTCCAGCAGACAGGAATCTTCCATACTTCTCCATCTCTGAAGTCCTCCAGAACTTCTCTTTCTTTGTCTCAAAGTACATGGTTTGTTCAAGTCCTATTTTCGACCCCCCCCCCCCCCCCTCCTCTTCCTGTAGCATCATTTGCTGTCCTGAGCTTCTTGAACCAGTCCAACAGGTTCATTTGTATATCAATAGAGGAATCTTTTGCTTCTAAACAATACTTGGTCTTAAAATGTTAGTCCACGTTTATGTCAATAAAATAACTAAAATAGCTATAGCAACATGTTATAGGGAATATCCAGAAAAATATAACATTTTTGTCTTGAATTATTTTTGAAAAATAACCGTGCGTAGGCCCTTCTGTACCTAAAGCCTCTTCGCTGTATATCTGCAGTGTAGGATAAAGGGCAGTGCTGTCTTTGACTGCTAGTCTCACTAGATTTAAAGTGAGATTTGATGATGTCACTACTGTGGTGCTCACTGTTCCCCTAGCTTATACATCAGAAACCAAAGTCCTGCCCTCTACCAGGATGGTCCCCACCACACAGAAACACTGAGCAGAACAAGGCATGGTAAGTCTGTAACTGGGAAAAGATCAGCTACATGGTTAGCACAGGCAACGTTGGCAACTAGTCTTTTGCTTGCCTTTTTTGGGCACAGCTACCAGAGTTTAGTTTCTCTTTAAAGGTAAAATGCTAACTACTTCACTTAGTGAGTATTTTGGATTTGCTTGTACATTTTCAGGCTTTAACTAGCATAAGGATTTTAGAAAACACATAGCAGTCCTGAGTTTTTTCAGCCTAAAATGCTTCATTAAGGGAAAGTATTTAACCACTTACTGGGCACTTAAACCCCCTTCCTGCCCAGGCCATACAACACTGTACCCATATGAAGTTTTTATCATTTTTTTTTCCACGCAAATAGAGCTTTCTGTAGGTGATATTTAACCACTTAAGGACCGCCGCCTGTACATATACGTCAGCAGAATGGCACGGCTGGGCGCAAGCACGTCCTCTTTAAGATGCCCAGCCGTGGGTCGCGCGCCGCGCTCTTGACCCGGTCCTGAGCCCCGTGACCGGCCCACGGGACCCGATCGCCGCCGGTGTCCCGCGATCGGGTCACAGAGCTGAAGAATGGGGAGAGGTAGGTGTAAACAAACCTCTCCCCGTGCTTCCTAGTGAGACCGTGACTGATCGTCTGTTCCCGGTCATAGGGAACGACGATCAGTGACGTCAAACGCCAAGCCACACCCCCACACAGTAAGAATCACACATTAGGTCACACTTAACCTCTTCAGCGGCAGCTACAGGTTAACCCCTTCACTGCCAGTGTCATTTTCACAGTAATCCTTGCATTTTTATAGCACTGATCGCTGTAAAAACGACAATGCTCCCAAAATAGTGTCAAAAGTGTCCGATGTGTCCACCATAATGTCGCAGTCACGATAAAAATCGCTGATCGCCGCCATTACTAGTAAAAAAAATTTTTTTTATAAAAATGCCATAAAACTATCCCCTATTTGGTTTATAGCGCAAAAAATAAAAACCGCAGAGGTGATCAAATACCACCAAAAGAAAGCTCTATTTGTGGGAAAGAAAGAACGCCGATTTTGGGAGCCACATCATACGACCGCGCAATTGTCAGTTAAAGCGACGCAGTGCCGAATTGCAAAAAGTGGCCTGGTCCTTTCGCTACAAAATGGTCTGGGGCTTAAGTGGTTAATCACTGTTGGGTTTTTTATTTTTTGCCCAAAAAAAATTGGAAAACCGAACCTTTTGAAAAACAAAAACAAAATTGTTTCATAGTTATAAAATGTTGCAAACAGGTAATTTTTATTCTTCATTGATGTGCGCTGATAAGGCTGCACTGATGGGGGGCACTGATAAGGCTGCACTAATGGGGGCGGGGGGAGACTGATGGGTGGCACTGATTGGCAGCACTGATGGCCACTGGTACACTGATAGGTGGCATTGATATGCACTGGTGGACATTGCTTGGCAGCAGTGGGTGTCTGTGTGTTGGTCCGATGTTCCTCTCATAGAAGCTGGTAATCGTTTTTCTTTTCTCCTCACGCTGTCGGTGCGAGGAGAAAAAAAAGCCAATTACGATCTTCTGTTTACATCATGTGATCAGCTATCATTGGCTGACAACTGATCACGTGGTAAGGGGGTGGGATCGGTGAGTGAGTAATAGCCCACCATCAGTTGACTCTGGCTCACAGGAGGACAAAGATAATTCTACTCCTGCGACCCCCAAAAGATGTATGACCAAAAAAGCTTTGGACATATTTATATTTTAAATTAAACTTGTTGCATGGGCATAGCACAGGTTTGGTTTAAGAGTAGAGCTGAGGTAATGGGTATGGGATGGGCATAGATGGGTCTGTTGTACATTTATTATTATTATTATTATTATTATTATTATTATTTCTTCAGGTACTTATAAAGCTCAGTCAATTTACGCAGCGCTTTACATATACCCTATTTATCGACGTATAACACACACAGGCGTATAACACGCACCCTAACTTTAGAAGGGAAGTTTCAGGAAAAAAACTTTCCACAGCCCCCTGTGTATAACACGCAGGCACAGTTTACCCTCTATTTTCAGGGTAAAAAAGTGAGTGTTATACGGCAATAAATACAGTACATTGTACATTCACATCAGGAAACCGGAGTATCTGGAGGAAACCCGCGCAGGCACAGGGAGAACATGCAAACTCCAGGCAGGTAGTGTTGTGGTTCGGATTCGAATCAGTGACCCATTTTACTGCTAGGTGAGAGTGCTACCCTCTACACCACTGTGCTGCCCTTACATTTAGTATAAATAATTGAAAGATTCTCGAGGAAAGCTGTTGCTAATGGATGAGAACATTCCAGGTTTTTAGAGGAATGTTTTGCTTGCTATCAGAAGATGAGACTGTTTGTTTTCCTCAATCGTGGGCTTTAATTGCTGCTTTCTATGAAAGATCTGCAGCTTCAGACAGCCTGTATGATTATATGGATAAAAGATTTTCTGATTGTTGAAGTAGTTTAAAAAATTTTGTTGAAATTATTATTTTATAAATGATCACTACAATAGTTGAGATCTCAATATTTTTGTTAAGCAGGTGGGTTTTCAGGCTTCCCCCTTTGTTGAGTTACTAGTCTTGGGATTGAAATAGACAGCTTGGGAATAAATGACATTATATTTGAAAATGCTGTATATACTAGAGTATAAGCAGAGTTTTTCAGCACATTTTTTTTTTTCTGCGGAAAATACCCCCTCGGCTTATATTCAAGTCACCTTTTTTGCGCCTGATCTCCCGGACTTTGGGGACTTGGTACCGGCCGGCCGTAGGTCCCCTGGATCCCAAACTTGGTACACATGTGCCCCACTCTTCCTCTACAAGTGTGCAGGGTTTGTTGTTCGGGGAACCTACAGCTGGGGAGCACTGATTTTTCAAAGCCAGGCACCCCTTCCATAGACTCCCATGTTAAACGGTCGTTTCTCCGGTGACTTTGGGGACCCGGTACCAGCCGGTCGTAGGTCCCCTGGACCCGAAACTTGGCACACATGTATCTCCTCTATACATGTGCAAAGTTTTTTGTCTGGAGGACCTACGGCCAGGGAGCACCGATTTTTCAAAGCCGGGCACCCCTTCCATAGACTCCCATGTTAAACGTCAGTCTAGTCATGGGCACAGTGAGGCACGGACACAGTGAGGAATGCAGATGGACACCCTAGGCTTATACTCAAGTCAATACGTTTTCCCAGTTTTTTTGTGGTAAAATTAGGTGCCTCTGCTTATATTCGGGTCGGCTTATACTCGAGTATATACAGTAGATTCCCTGTTATCAAGTTGGTTTTGTGTTCCCTAGGTACATTTTTAACACACTGTATTGGCGACCATTGGGAAACCCAACACTTAAAGCTGAACTTAAGGCAAGCAGCTGAAAACATATACAATACGGTGTATGTGAACTGGTCTACTTGCCAAGACAGCGCAACTAAATCCTGCAAACCTGGAGACCGCAAGGAGGCCAGTAGCAAGACAGATTTTGGTACTTTTGCCACCTGTATATAATAATACATTACAATATTTTTTTCTCCTAATTAACTACTTCAGACCCGCCGTATGACTATATACGGCCTCTTTTTGAAGAGGGATATCTCGGTAACGGCAGCAGCTGCTGCCACAACCGAGGTATCCATCTCTTCAGGCGGCGGTTCTGTAAACGATAATGGTGGTCTCCGCATCGGATTCAGCGCGAGATCACCGTTATCGGCGGCGATAGAGGGGCCCCTCCGCTGCTCTCCCGCGACCTCCGCCGCTTACCGGAGCCGTCGGCAGCGGCGGAGGCGATCGGGCCCTGTCCGTGGCTTGTCATGGATACGAGTGAGGGCAAGATGGCCCCCACCCATCTCCTTAACATAGCAGGGCGGAAGCGGCGTCAAAACGTCACTTCCGCCCATACGTCTTAAAGAGACAATTTATTTTTGTCATTTTTTCAAATGACTATTTTTTTTTTTTATCGCATTTTTGCCTAAATATGAGATCTGAGGTCTTTTTGACCCCAGATCTCATATTTAAGAGGACCTGTCGTGCTTTTTTTCTATTTATAAGGGATGTTTACATTCCTTGTAATAGGAATAAAAGTGATCCAAATATTTTTTTTTTCTTTTAAACTGTATAAAAATAAATACAATCAAGTAAAATAAATAAGAAAAAAAATAATTTTTTTTTCAAAGTGCCCCGTCCCGACGAACTCGCACGCAGAAGCGAACGCATACATAAGTCCCGCCCACATATGAAAATGGTGTTAAAACCACACATGTGAGGTATTGTCGCGATCGTTAGAGCGAGAGCAATAATTCTAGCCCTAGACCTCCTCTGTAACTCAAAACATGCAACCTGTAGAATTTTTTAAATGTCGTCTATGCAGATTTTTAAGGGTAAAAGTTTGAGGGCGCAATTTTAAAGCGTGACATGTTGGGTATCAATTTACTCGGCGTAACATTATCTTTCACAATATAAAAAAAAATTGGGCTAACTTTACTGTTTTATTTTTTTTTATTCAAAAAAGTGAATTAAAAAAAAAAAAAAAGTGCACTTGTAAGACCACTGCGCAAATACGGTGTGACAAAAAGTATTGTAATGACCGCCATTTTGTTCTCTAGGGTGTTATAAAAAAAAGTATAATGTTTGGGGGTTCTGTGTAATTTTCTAGCAAAAAAATTGGGTTTTTTACATGTAGGAGCGAAGTGTCAGAATTGGCCCGGGCCTCAAGTGGTTAAACCTCAATTGTCCGCCGGGCACCCGCGATTGCCCGCAATCACGGCAGGACCATGGATCTGTGTGTGTAAACACACAGATCTATGTCCTGTCAGAGGAGAGGAGACCGATGTGTGTTCCCAGTACAGAGGAACACACATCGGTCTCCTCCCCCAGTCAGTCCCCTCCCCCTACAGTTAGAATCACTCACTAGGGAACATATTAACCCCTTGATCGCCGCCTAGTGTTAACCCCTTCCCTGACAGTCACATTTACACAGTAATCGGTGCAGTTTTATAGCACTAATCGCTGTATAAATATGAATGGTCCCAAAAACTTGTCAAAAGTCTCCGATCTGTCCGTCGCAATATCACGGTCACAATAAAAATCGCAGATCGCCACAAAGAAAAAGAAAAAATGCCATAAATCTATCCCCTATTTTGTATCTGCTATAACTTTTGCGCAAACCAATCAATAAAAGCTTATTGCAAATTTTTTTTTTTTAAACAAAAATATGTAGAAGAATACGTATCGGTCTAAACTGAGGAAAAAAATAAATTGTGATGTTTATTAAATAGAAGAAAGTAAAACATATTGTGTTTTTTTTTCAAAATTTTCGCTCTTCTTTTGTTTATAGCACAAAAAATAAAAACCGCAGAGGTGATCAAATACCACCAAAAGAAAACTCTATTTGTGGGGGGGGGGGGGGGAACGTTACGATTTCATTTGGATACAGTGTTGCATGACCGCGCAATAGTCATTCTAAGTGTGACAGCGCTAAAAACAAAAAATTGGTCTGGGCAGGAAGGGGGTGAAAATGCCCTGTATTGAAGCGGTTAAATAAAATAACCCTGTTGCGTATCCCCAAACGTATGGAAATATAAATAATCACCCGAAGGCTCAATGCACACTAGCATTTTGTTCTGCTCCTAGAAGCTAAAAAGTGTTATTTTTTGAGCTTCAGCATCTAGGAGCAGAAAAAAAAAATGCTAAAAGGTGTTGTGTTTTTTTTTTTTTTTTTTTTTATAAATCTACTTCAAAAACGCCAATAAAATGCTAATGCTCCTAAATGCTTCTAAAAGCGACTAAAATCCTGCTAGAAGCTGGCACAAAAATGGTATTCTCAGCATTTTTCATCCAGCTTTTTTTTGAGTTCATGAAAAACGCTAGTGTGCATGGAGCCTGAAAAGGAACACTAACAATTATCATGAATATGTGAAAAAATAAAGTGCATAACCATGTGCAAGAAAATGCAAATACTAATAAATTTATATGTGTGTATATATATATATATATATATATATATATATATATATAAAATCTCTATCTATAATCTCTATCGCCACAGTGCAAGGGGTGATGCATAAAAGTGTTTTGCAAACAACTGTGTACACATTCAGTGATGAAATATTTCTTCCAGATCAATCTTCTATGTTAGGGATATGCAATTAGCGGACCTCCAGCTGTTGCAAAACTACAAGTCACACCATGGCTCTGCCTCTGGGTGTCATGCTTGTGGCTATCAGTGTCTTGTTATGCCTCATGGGACTTGTAGTTCTGCAACAGCTGGAGGTCCAATAATTGCATATCCCTGTTCTATCTATAGGTGCAAATTTTTAAGCAAGACAATCGTGATTCCCACCATCGTTCAACTATGCTCTCACCTCAAAGGATGGACCCGCTAAATGCTAAGTCTAATATTGCCTTAACCTTAGGCAGGGGCGGCCTTGAATCCTGCTCCGTATAGATGCTTCTTGTGAATCTCCTCTTTCTGTCACTCTGAGGTGGTCACATATGGAGGGTGTATGGCCCTTTAAACGATTGTGGGTATGTCCTGCAATGGACTCGGATAACAGGTGATTCCCATAGCGCATTATACTTAAACACATGAGTTTTATTATTAAAACAACACGAGACAAAGCAAAAGTATCAGCCTGTGTTTAAAAACAGCGGGGCCACAGCTCCGGCTTCACTTACGGTTTCGTCAGTCAATCAGTCACTCGGCTCCACCAGGTAGCGCGGGATATAGAACTGGTTTCACATTCTGATGCATTGGCAGCCCATTCAAGTTAATGGGTTGCCTGTAAGCAATGCATGTAACACTTATGACAGTTCACAACCGATTGGAAAGGTGTAAATGGGCACTTGGGCTCTTAAGATACACCTGTAACATTCATTATCCAAAACTGTCTCTATCTAGCGTTGGGCTTGAATCTCAGGAAAGAACCAAGTGCAACATTACCACTTCTACTTTTATTACTCCACAATGTTTGCTTGTTCCTTAAATACAAGAACAGCTGTGGAACAGTTGAATATCACCGAGAGTCTATAAAGAATGGCAGTGGAGGCAAGCATTTCTTCTGGTGTTCATATATCAGAAATTGATCTTGTACCCAGGTGTGAATGTGTTACTTCTGTGTTTTTTGTCTGGAATATATTGCTACCTGCATGCTCTTATTTAGATATTTAGTCATTATGGTAAGGAAGCTGTCTTGCACTTATGAAGTTATAGGTGTTTTGCCTATTTTTTCTTTTCAAGTTATACTTTTTTTATTTTTAGGATTTTTTTTTTTTAAACTTGTAATCGATTAGAATTAGAATTACCTTGCTTGCTGCAAGCTTAGACTGCCTGGTGCCTGAACTCTTATCACTTTCACAACCCTTGCCCATTGTTTAAAGATCAACTCTAGGCAAAAACCAATGCATTGTATAATTGCCTTACTCCTCCGTCTTGATACCAAACAGCTCTTTCTAAGCCAAGGGTGCAATGAATCAGTTTCCTCTATGAGCTGAGCCCTTTTTCTACCCTGGGGATTGGGCATTTCCTCCCCACTAGTTATCTCCTTGGGCACCGGTCCCCATCACCGGCTCTGAGAGTTCTCCTGCCTCTGGACCCTTTGGGAGAAGACTATCTATGGATAGCTGATGTCCACATCACTCAGGCAGTAGTAAGAACGACCCTAGGAAGGAAATCAAAGAAGAGAGGATTGTTTCCAGACTCCGGCCTCAGGTAAGTAAAATGGCCATTTTAAAGATTTTCTTTTTCATACCAGTGGTTAGAGGGGATGGGAGGGAAAGGTTGCTAATATCTTGAAGTTGGGCTTTAAACTGAGCAGCCCCACTTAATAGTTTGTCTTATTTTAGACCTAATGATATTCTACTTCAATTTGTTATACAAGATTCTCTCTCAAGAAACCTTTAATTGCCTAGAGCTGAGAGAAAAAAAACACTGTCGCATTTCAGTGTGGGAGAAAATATGCAGACACTGTAAAAAGTGTGAGTTTTTGATTTCCCAAATTACCCACCTTCTTTTCTTCACTTTGTGATTATATTCTATGTTTAATTTTGTAAAACCAATTCATTCAGAATTCTTGTACCCCTGCTGTGCTAATGGAATGTAGACGTGAGTCTCTCTCTGTTCTTCATAGTGGATATTGTAGTTATACTGGGAATTGCTAACCGGATTCTCCTTACCGTGTGGCAATGCTGGTCAATGACGGTAACTGCTAATAGGCAGAGGTAAAGACCTACACTGTGTGTTGGTTTTGGGGTGTCAGTAGTCATTTTTAAAGAATGTGAAAGTTATGAGGTGATAGAAATGAAGTGTGAACGGTTTGCAATAATAGAAGCAAGTGCTGATTAGTGTGAAAATTGACTATATGCCAGCACCACCGTGATTAACTATCGCATGAGCTGCAGCCACACAATGAGGGATCATTGGTAAGAATGATAAACTCCACCTCATGCCATTCTGCATAGCTGTATATGGATGAATGTACCATTTATAAGGCGGATAATGTGTCTAGCCCTGTCCACATATCTACGTGTACCTGACACCTTCACAAAATGGAGCCCTACAACTTTCATGCATTGAAGTATAGGTAGTATAACCAGACAATGCTAGTGTGCTCTACAACCATAAAGTTGATGACCTTAAAGCGGGTTTTAAGGACTTTCAAGCTGGTGCCATGACTGCTGCCCCAGGTTTCCTGTTTCAGGGTGGATCCTTGCTCTTGCAGCATTCTGTGGAGCCACCATTGCACACAGTGATTAGATTGTGTCTAAGGCCGGTGTTTCATCAGATTCGGCAACCCGTCAGATTTGGTAACAGAAGTGATGTTTCGTCACCGCCATCTTGGTACATCCCTCACTCATCCACAGTAAAGATACAGTGAGAAGGCGGCAAGCGGACATCTTGTTACACCCACCGGAGTCTTGCATTCACACATTTATTTTAACATTAAACAGAGTTTGTATAGTGAAATTCTGTAGTTTTAAAGCCGTCTGACAATTTGGACGTTTAATTTCAAAAGCAGCGGCAAGCCTGCTGATCTCACAGGTTTGCTAATTGGACAGAACATTGTTGCTTTGCAATTTCAACATCAAGACACACAGACGAATTTCAAAATGCATAATTTGACTATATAAGCTCCGTTTACTGTTAATAATAAGTGTAATATGCAAGACTCCAGTGGGTGTAACAAGATGTCAGCTTACCGCCTTCTCGCTGTATCCTTACTGTGGACGAGTGCTGGGTGTAGCTAGATCTGATGACCCCCTAATCTGACGAAACACCGGCCATACATACTGTGTTGATGGGGAAATGTTTCAAAACTCATATGTGTGACTACATGTCTAGTAACCAAAAATCCAATTTTTAAAGAGTCGGGAGCATTGGCCTCCATTAACCGTTTATTTTCCACTATCAACAGCAGCATGTTCTCTTATCTAACTCCCCCCTTCTCTCATACACAACTACGAACATTTAAAAAAAAAAATAATTAAACAGTAAATACTTTTTTTTTTTTTTAATTTCTCAAATCCCACTTCTCAAATCCTTGCCTAGGCAAGGCATATGTCTAGCCACCTGCCGCCTCCTAGGTTGTCTACAACAGTGGTCCCCAACCTTTTTGGCACCAAGGACCGGTGTTGTGTAATAGAATCGTGCCAAGGCCCGGGGGGGTTGGGTTATGTAGCTTTTCGCGGGCAGTTTGTCGGGGAAATGGCTAGTGTTAGCGCCTCAATCATCACAGAACAATGGCTGATATGGTGTTGGGATGATTGAAGCGCATTATTTCTGTCATTGCATTGTAATATAAAATGAAATAGTTCAAACTCACCATAATGCAGAATCTGCCACCAGATGCGGTTTGTCACTTGCCACGTCGCCTTCCACCAGGTGTGGATTGTTGCTTGCGACGTCACCTGCCACCAGGTGTGGATTGTTGCTTGCCACATCACCTGCCACCAGGTGTGGATTGTTGCTTGCCACGTCACCTGCCACCAGGTGTGGATTGCCACGTCGCCTGCCACCAGATGTGGATTGCCACGTCGCCTGCCACCAGATGTGGATTGTCGCTTGCCACCTCGCCTGCCACCAGATGTGGATTGTCGCTTGCCACAACACCTGCCACCAGGTGCGGATTGCCACGTCGCCTGCCACCAGGTGCGGATTGCCACGTCGCCTGCCACCAGGTGCGGATTGCCACGTCGCCTGCCACGTCACCTGCCACCAGGTGTGGATTGCCACGTCACCTGCCACCAGGTGTGGATTGCCACGTCACCTGCCACCAGGTGTGGATTTCTACTTGCCATGTCACCTGCCACCAGGTGTGGATTGCCACCTGCCAGTAGATTTTTTTGTCACCTGCCGTGGTGGCAGCACAGGCAGGTGAGGGAGAACAGCGGTAATGCGGAGCGGGCGGTGAGAGATGATCTCTCTGCTCCCACGCCTCGCTGCAGTATAGCAGCCCCGCTGTGTGGGCGGAAGTGCCGCGTTATGGGCGGGCGCCGAGAGATGATCTCATCTCTCTGCTCCCGCGCCTCACCGCAGTATAGGAGCCCCGCTGTGTGGGCGGAAGTGCCGCTTTCCAGGCGGGCGGCGAGAGATGATCTCATCTCTCTGCTCCCGCGCCTCACCGCAGTAGGAGCCCCGCTGTGTGGGCGGAAGTGCCGTGATCCGGGCGGGCGGTGAGAGATGTCATCTCTCTGCTTGCCCGCTGCCGCACCTCACACAGTGCAGCCTTCGCGGCCCATCTGCAAATAGGCCACGGCCCGGCAGTGGGCCGCGGACCGGGGGTTGGGGAACCCTGGTCTACAACACATCCCAGGAGGCAGTGATTAGCGCGTATGCACAAGATTTCATTTCAAGTTGTCAGCGTGGGAGAAGACCAGCGAAGGAGAACTTTGTCTGCAAGGAAGACAATCCTGGACTCCATGACTAGTAAGAATTTTTTTTTCATACAGGGACAGCTATTAGGCCTCATGCACACTGGACGTTTTTGGACGTTTTTACAGCGGCTATTTTTGGCAGTAGACGTTTTTTTCTACAGTCATTAAACTCTCCATCATGTTATCCTATGTGTCCATGCACACATAGGCTGTTATCAGCAGTTTTGGGCAGTGGCGTTTTTGAGCAGTAAAAAAAAACCAAAACTAGTGGGTTCTGAGAGACGTTTTTCAGCTGTAAAAACGCTCCAACACTGATAAACGCCCAAAAACTTCGCTCACCAGCTTTTTTTTTTTTTTTTATGTTTGAAAAAAAAATTTCTTCAAAAAAAAAATACAAAAACGGAAAAACGCTAAAAACGCTAAAAAACGCTATTACAAAAACATTGAAAAAGTTGAAAAACTCACTGCAAAGCTACTGCTGTTTTTATAACGTTATTTTAACGTCCAGTGTGCATGAGGGTTCAATGGTTTGAAATACAATTTTAGCTAGGCAGGCTGAGGTTTCACATTAAATTAAAAAATAAACCCGTAATGTACCAGAATTTTTTTTTTTTGGTAGGCAAGTATTGAACAGCAACTAAGATTCTTTTTTTTTTTTTTTGCTTGGTAAATAGTATTCGTTGGGAAATTTGAAGGAATCTTCCACTTTAAGCCTGGGTTCACACTGAAGGTGGGTTAATCTTATGATTTCAAACCCGACTTCAGTCCGACTTCGGGAGCGATTTCAGAGACATCTGTGCGGGTTTTTGCACAGATCTATTAAAATCGCCACCGACCACATGGAGGACGGGGATAGGTATTGTAAACTATGCCTGACTTTTTCACTATTTTATGCTAGGTGGGAAATCCTGCTGAAGTGGAGATCGGAGGATCCCCCTACGTGTGCCTCATGGCAACGCTCAGTATCTTCGGTATTGCCCTTATACAGGTTGACTTACGAGAGTAGATGGTGCCCCGGGAAGTTCGACAAAATTTGGATACCTGCTCTGACCTAGAGCCTCCCCTTGGGTGAGACTGACTGATATCCCCATTCGTTAGGTGTGGTCCCCCCCCCTCTAGTCCTACGAATATACTACTATTAAGGGTTGTTTGTGTGGCCATGGCGCTGTGGGCAAGAACTGTTCATTATGCACGACCGGTTTTAGCCCATTTTTGCAATTGTTAGCAGTTAGAAGGGGTGTGACCCCCGGATGTAATGCATTCTCCTGTTTTGATCTATGTTCTAATGTACATGCTGTCATTGATTGTATTGTAATGCTGATTTGTCTAATAAACTTTTGTGTTAAAAAAAAATAAAAAAAGTCGCAGGAACTACTTTTGTGAATCAGTGTGTCGGCATCGCACCAATTCGATTTGACATGTCAAAACAACCCGATGTGAACGGGGGCTCACTGTCCTTGGTATGGTCAACCTCTGATCAATACTGAATACTTTTCTCATTTAAATCATCTTGTTAACTCTACTAACCTTAGCATTATTAATACTATATATGACGCTGTACCCCTGTATTAATGATACTTTTGCTATTGTCTCATTAAAATTTGATGTAAATGTTACATATGGTCTGTATGTAAAGATATTCCAGCTTTGAAATGTCGTGTCAAAATGTAAGCCTTATGGAAGAAGTCCAGTCTTTTGGACTTGTGAACGTAGGCATAAAGCACAGAGGCAGTTCAAATAAAGTCATGAAAAAGTTTTTCGAGGAAGATGCTACGTTTTTATAGCGGGGTTACGGGCATAACATTTTTTATTTTTTTTTGCAATCTCAAATACATTTACTATGAATATTCATTAAAACCTATTAATAAAGCATGATCGGTACATAAATAGTTGCAAACACTTACCTGATATTGTCTCAGGGATCTTGTGGCCGTTTCCATGATGGCTGTGGGCATTATGAAGCCCAGTTCATGTTTGTTTCTTGGATTTCTGAGAGGTGCATGCTGGGTAACCAGCATGCACCTCTCGATCTCGTGCATGCGCAGTATAACGACGCTCGTAGCGCCGTTGGCATTGTTGCCATGACAACGGGCGGCAATGGAGGAACGTTCCGCCCCGTTATGACAATGAAGATCTCGCGCATGCGCAGTTAAACGGCGCTAGCACTGTAATGCCCAGAGACTCCTGGGAAATGAGTGTCATCATTTCCCAGGAGGCCATGGGGGGGTTAGGAACGGAAGTACATCCACCGCGGACTAGGAACTAGGCAGATATTTTTTTTTCTCTTATCATCCATGGACTGACACGGTGTCTCTTTACACTTTACACGTGGGTTATGTCCCTGCTTGCAGGAGAAGACCTAGGCAGAATGTGAGATGTTATACATACATTCTAAAAGCCAGAGCTAAACAGCCCCACCCAGGGGGCGGTCCCTCCGGGCATAACCCTCCCACTACAGTCAGCAGACTTCAGTTTTTTTCTGCCTAGCAGAAGAAGACGTGGCTCCCTCAGGAGCCAGTCTCCTGACCTATTTTATTCCTTTTTGGAATTCTTTTTTATTTTATTTTTGAGAATCTTCTATCAACTGTCGGCTGGGCAACAGGTTGGGTACAAGATATCCTCGTAGTCTTCCCTGTCCGACCATCGAGCGTGCTGATCCTCGCCTTGTGTGCGTGAGACTCAGTTCACGACAGGCCCCATGACTCCAGGGGTGGCCGGATTTGCTTTCATGCTCCCACGGTCCTCTCAAGACTGAACAGCTCCTGACTGACTGTATCTTTCGCGGTGGACCGGGCCGACAGCTACTCAGTACTGCACTGTGATAGTCCTGTCAGAAACACCAGTGTGTCCCTCAGGGGACGGGTAAGTAGTCTCTCCTGCCTGCAGGTGAGTACAAAGGGCTGTGTGTTTCTCTGTGGGGGATTTTCCCTGTCTCCCCCTGTATTTTATTGTCGCTCTCTGTCACCATTACTGGTGCTGACTGTGTGGGGTGCTTGGGGGTCACACTATTCTTGGGGGGCTCATGCTGGTCTGCAATGTATGCCTTGGGGCTTTTTTGTGTGTTTTTTTTTTTTGGGGCCTGAGCGCCGAGTGGCGCTGTGCGTGTGTGCTGTTTCATTTTAACTGCGTCATGGCGGCCATCTTGCCGCGGATCGCCTCAGTGAAGTGCGGCGGCCATTTTCTTGTAGCCCGCGCGCTTTTCAGCACTAGTTTGGCCTCTAGCGCTGCTATAGCAGCGCGAATCTCCTCACAGTCTCCTCACAGCTTACCAGCGCTGACACAGCGCGGTACAGACAGCGGAACTAAGCGGTCCCTGGTCCGGTTTGGTGAGTCCCCTGGGCGCCCCCTCCTCAGTCAGCACAGCCTGTGGGTGGACTTTTTATCTGAGAGAGTCTCAGAGAGGGACAATATGGAGTCTGTGTCACCAGCTTCCCCTAAAAATGTCAGTGGCAACAGGCAGTGCTTCAGCACTGCGGTCCCTATGGACCTGTTGTGGGCAGCCCTGGAATCAATTTCTTACCAGGATGGGAGCTGTGTGCAAGCGCAAGGTGCAAAAAGGCGCCCTCTCCCCACTTTATCTACTCGAGGGCAGTGCGCTGATTCAGATATGGGCCTAGCCACTATCGCTCAGGACCCTAGTTCTGAATGTATGGATGGTTTTGAACAGGACATTCCTTATGAGGGAAACTCCAGTTCTGAGTCAGTAAATGACAGGGCGCTTGTTAGTGTGCTCATGACTGCGGTGAGGGACACTCTCAAGCTCAAATGCTGCGGATGCAGAACCTCAGGCGGATACTGTCTCCTTTGGTTCTTTTAAGGCCAGGCCTTCTAAAGGGGTTTTTTCCATTGTACTTTCTTTGACCAGCTCATTGATAAGGTCTGGGAAAAGCCGCAGAAGAATTTTTTTATGGTCCCGCGGCGTTTGTCTATCAGGTACCCCTTGAAGATGCCCTACTTAAAAAGTGGGCTTCTCCCCCAGTGGTCGACCCTCCAGTCGCCCGGTTGAACAAGGCCATCACTCTCCCGATGGAGGGGACTCCTGCATTTGAGGACCCCACTGACAGGAGGTCAGAAGTGGTGAGCAGAACCATGTTTGCCTTGTTGGGATCCGCCCTACGACCTGTGGTAGCGGCGACCCTTGTGTCTAAAACACTTACAGGTTGGGCAAAAATGTTGCACCTAGCTGTACAGGAGCATATTCTTCCTCCAGACACAGTTGCTCTGGCCCACCAACTGGTTCAGGGCCTGGTTTCTGTGTGCGACGCCACGCTGAACGCGGCCCCTTTAATATCCAGGGCCTCTGTCTCGGCGGTGGTATTGCGTCGTCTTATCTGGTTGAAATGCTGGTCTGCTGACCTAGCCTTAGGAAGCTCCCGACGGATCTACTATTTTAAAGGCGGTAGACCTTTCGGTGCTGCTCTGGATGACATTGTCATGGATGTCACGGGAGGTAAACGCACTCTTCTTCCTTAGACTAGCAAGGGTGAGGAGGCCCGCCGCAAACAGGGGCCTTCCTTTCCAGCAAAACAGGGGTTTTTTCGTCAGTCAGAGTCCACAGGTAGGCCCTCTCAGACTGACGGCAGTGCGGCTGGTGGGCACAAGTGCCCCTGGGTGCGTAAGCCAAACAAGCGGCTCCCAAGCCCGCCTCCGCGTGAAGTCTTGCCTCCGCCCGACTCTGGGGTGGGGGGACGACTTCGCAGGTTCACGGATCGGTGGACCTCCCGAATCTCCGACTGGTGGGTGTGCGAGGTGGTCACCTCAGGTTATAGGATAGTATTCTGATCCTGGCCCCCACACAGATTCTTTCCCTTGAATCTTCCGCTCCTTCCTACCTGTCGGGCAGCCCTCTTGGGGGCTGTACAGGATTTGATCAGGTCCGGAGTGATTGTGCCGGTTCCGTCACAGGAGAGTTTTCAGGGATTCTGCTCGAATCTGTTTGTCGTCCCAAAAATAGGACGTGGTTCGACCTATCCTGGACCTCAAGGCCCTGAATGCCTTCGAGAAGGTGCAGAAATTCCGCA
Source organism: Rana muscosa (assembly GCA_029206835.1). Classification (NCBI taxonomy): domain Eukaryota; kingdom Metazoa; phylum Chordata; class Amphibia; order Anura; family Ranidae; genus Rana; species Rana muscosa. The sequence goes on along the minus strand of CM055122.1, from coordinate 258,244,272 downwards.
TGGAATCCATTCGCACGGTGATCGCTACACTCCACCAAAGGGATTTTCTTCTGGCATCCTTGGACTTCAAGGACGCCTACTTGCATGTTCCGATCTGCGCAAGTCACCAGAAGTTTCTGCGCCTTGCGATCAGCGAAGTCCACTCTCGATTGTGGCTCTTCCTTTCGGCCTTGCCTCGGCACCAAGGGTGTTCACCAAGGTGCTTGCTCCGGTTCTAGCCTTCTGTTACAGCGAGGTATTGCTGTCGTGGGCTATCTGGACGGTCTTCTGCTAAGAGCAGAAAGTGGATCAGACTTAGAGGAAAGGTGACTATCGTCAATTAGACCCTCAGGAACTTCGGGTGGTTCCTGAACATTCAGGAGTCAGTCCTGGTCCCGACTCAGTGTCTGGAGTCTCTAGTTCTGGTTCTGAGACTCCTTGGAGGCAAAGGTAGCCTACCTCTGGAGAAGTTGCTGACACTTCAGTCTGCGGTGCGGGTGCTGACATCCCGAACATGGTTGTCAATCCGTTGTTTGCATGAGAGTCCCGGGACTCCTGGTGGCCTCCTTCGCGGCCATTCCGTATGCCCAATCACACACCAGGGCATTGCAGAAGGAGATCTTGTCCACCTGGGACAAATCCCCGTTGTCCTTGGATCTTCGGATCCAGGTGATTCACCTGGTCAGGGCGTCCCTGACAGGGTGGTTGGGACCCTCGGCTCTTCGGTCCGGAAAGTCGTTCCCCTCCCATCCAATGGACGGTACTCACGACGGACGCCAGCCTGACTGGCTGGGGTGGAGTCTGGGGAGTCCTGTCGGCTCAAGGCCTTGGACTCCGGACGAGCCATTTTACCAATCACTGTTCTGGAAATGCGGGCCATCAGACTGTGTCTCTCCTCAGGTCGGAGAGAGTACGGGGTCGCTCCATCAGGAGCCAGTCGGACAACGCCACGGCGGTGGCGTATGTAAACCATCACGGGGGGACTCGGAGCTCAGCTGCGGCTTCCGAGGTAATCCGTATCCTGAAGTGGGCCGGAAGAAACGTGCCGGCTCTGTAGGGGCGGACTATCTGAGTCGCCAATCGCCAGACGCCGGACCAGGAAGAGTGGTCCTTGCATATTTCAACTCCTTTGCCGACGGGGGGGCACGTCGGATGTGGACCTGATGGCCTCTCGACTCAGTCGCAAGGGTCGAGGTTGTGGCCAGATCCAGGGATCCTTGGGCGATGACTCTGATGCGTTGGTGGCCCCATAGGGTCCTTATCGCCTGATATAAACTCCGGTGATCCTAATTGTTCCGGATTGGCCTCAGCGTCACTGGTACGCTGATCTGGTACGTCTCGTTGCGGACGTTCCCTGGCGGTTGCCGATGAGGGAGGACCTTCAGTCTCAAGGTCCTATGTTTCATCCGGCTTACAGTCTCTGGCTTTAACGGCAGAGCTGTTAAAAGCCAGGTGTTGAGGGACCGAGGTCTCTCGGACTCTGTCATTTTGACCATGTTAAGGACACGGAAGTCTTCCTCCAGGCAGATCTATCACCGTGCCTGGAAAGCTTATATCGCCATATGCAAAGCGCTGGACTGGCGTCCTCGGACGTATTCCGTCCCCATAATCCTGCGTCCTCTACAGTGTGGAGTGACCCAAAAGCTTGCTTTGAGTACCATCAAGGATCAGATTTCGGCCTTGGCCGTCTTCTTTCAGCGACCTCTAGCGGGTCATTTCTTGGTTAGCACCTTGTGTTGGGGGTTCGCCATGTGTTCCCTCCTGTCAAGCCTTCTCTCCCACCGTGGGATCTGAATTTGGTGCTCTAGGTCCTCCAGGAACCTCCTTTTTGGGAATATCCGGGATATTCCTCTCTTGTCTTGTCTCAGAAGGTGGCCTTTTAGTGGCAATCACTTCTGTTTGACGAGTGTCTCAGTTGGCGGCTTTGTCCTGCAAGTCGCCATATTTAGTCATCCATAAGGATAAGGCGGTGTTGCATCCGCGACCTTCCCTTTTGCCAAAGGCGGTGTCTACCTTTCACCTACATGAGGACATTGTCCTCCCGTCCTTGTGTCCTCACCCATCGCATCCCAGAGAGTTTGCGCTGCACATATTGGATGTGGTACGAGCCTTACGGGTGTACCTGTCTGCTACTGCTTCTATTCGGAAGTCCGACTCACTGTTTGTGACTGCCCCTGGTCCATAACAGGGCCAAGCGGTTTCGTCTGCCATCATTTTTAGGGGAATCAGACAAACCGTCATTCAAGCCTATGCTCTCAAAGGGCCGGCGCCTCCCTTTCCGGTTACGGCGCATTCCACCAGGGCAATTGGTGCTTCCTGGGTTTTCCGACATCAAGCGTCGGTTGCACAAGTGCGCAAGGCGGCGACCTGGTAGTCTGTTCATACCTTTTAAGTTTTTTATAAGGTTGATGTGGCTGCATCTTCGGATGCTTCCTTCGGCCGCAGGGTGCTGCAGGCCGCTGTTTAAAGTTGCGACTCCTCCGTTGAGGAGCTTTGCCTTCTTGGAGTGAAAGTTTTTGGTTTTTCCATTTATACTGCTCCCATCCCTCTTGACACTGCTTTGGGACATCCCACGTGTAAAGTGTAAAGAGACACCGTGTCAGTCCATGGATGATAAGAGAAAATAGGATTTTTTGTACTCACCGTAAAATCCTTTTCTCTGACATCCATGGACTGACACGGCACCCACCCTTCCTTTTTAAGTTTGTACTGCTTTGTTACGAACTGAAGTCTGCTGACTGTAGTGGGAGGGTTATGCCCGGAGGGACCGCCCCCTGGGTGGGGCTGTTTAGCTCTGGCTTTTAGAATGTATGTATAACATCTCACATTCTGCCTAGGTCTTCTCCTGCAAGCAGGGACATAACCCACGTGTAAAGTGTAAAGAGACACCGTGTCAGTCCATGGATGTCAGAGAAAAGGATTTTACGGTGAGTACAAAAAATCCTATTTTTTTACAGTTTGTATTTATTTAGATTAAAGGGAAGCTGCTGATGAAAAGTTTGTTTTTAGGGTGGAACTCCACTTTAAAATTTAACATGTGGTCTCATTACATCTGCATTGACTTATTTGAAAGCTGAAATAAAATCAAAGCAGTGCAAATACAAGAGAATGGGCCATCTCCATTTGTCACAATTGCATGTTGGCCACAAGAGCTTGCCCTTAGATATATGAAAATGATTTGTTTCTAAATCCAATTCTAATTCCTTTAAAGCGTTATTAAACTCAAAATAAAAAAATGTAATCTATTGCAGCTTACCAGTCATTAGATGTGGTGGCTGCATTTAATGTTTTTTTCTTTGGCCTTTTCACCTCTGCTTCCACCTGGTGATTTGGCCAGTAACACACCACTTGTATTAGTGAGGCACAACTCTGGAGAAATTAGCGCAGGAGGCACAGCAGACGGCAGCATTGCCAGTCTGGGGGGAGGGGAGTGTAAATGTATTAGCAAATTTAGAACCACTAACACATTGAAGCAAAACTCCAACTCACACTTTATATTCAGTTACAGCAAACATTTTTTTCCTTTTGTGATAAAGGTTTTGCATGAATATATAAAAACTGATCATTGTAAGCTCACCTGTTAGTGTTGAGGGGATTGTCTTACATCCATGTAAACTTATGCATTCTGCTGGAGAGTTCTGTGAAAAAGACTTGCTGGCTGGATCCCCAGATGAAAATAGAAAAAGCCTGAAAAATGAAGCTAATACAGCCATCATTTTTAAGAATTGCTAAGCTTCAATAAGCTTTAACCTCCTCTCTTGAGACACAGCAGGAAGTAGGAAGAAATGTCTCCAAAATATGGAAAATCTTCTATTAGTTGCCAAAAATCAGATTTCTCTTCTGTTTCTGTTCTAGTAACAGCCCTAAAGTTTAGGCTTTCCCTCACTTTTAGGGCAGATGACAGTTGTCACCAGGACAAGTAGAGAGTGAATTTCTGCAGCATGGAGACTAGGGCTGCAACTAACGATTATTTTCATAATCGATTAGTTGGCCGATTATTGTTTTGATTAATCGGTTAATAACTTTTAAAAAAAAGGTATTTTTTTTATTAATTTTTGGCCAATTTGTTGTTAGGCAGATTAAAAAGCACAAATTGCCGCAAAAAAACGCATTATTACATGGTTTTCTGCACCTTCTCCAATGAACTATACTGAACCGAAAAACCAAAATGGCACCGCTTTGCGTTAAAAAAAGTCCTTGCCCTTTTCAAATATGCAGCAGCTGAAAAAAAATCATGGATGTGAACGTGTCCCATAGGAAACCATGTAAATGAACTGTAGTGTGTTTCTGCAAAAAGCACCAAAAAACACAGAGGTTGTGACCCAGGCCTGAGATGTTTAGTAAGATAATGGGGGTAAAAAAAAAACTAAAATGAGTACAAAAAAGAGCAAATCGCTACTGTAAGGGGTTAATTTTTTTTACTGTGGGACAGTGAAAGTAATATTTACAGTAGCGATTTGCTCTTTATGTACTATAAAGGGCTAATTTGAGGTTTTTTAACCCCATTATGTTACTGGCCGATTAATCGATTATGAAAATAGTAATCGATTAGTTGTCGATTAATCGATTCGTTGTTTCTGGCCCTAATGGAGACATACAGTAATAAAAACCTGACAGGTTCTAACTCTTGCTCACTCTATCCAAAACCTGGCAAAATTGCTTTAGATACACTTTTATTCATTTAAGTGATCTTTTTCATATGATTTAAGGTGCCCACATGCATCAGAAAACTGAAGAAAATCTGACGATTTGTGAACCCACCAAGGACATTCATATGTCTGTAGGCCCTTCTCCCATATCATCTTATCAGTTGTTCCAACTCTTTGCTTCATGGCCCCGGGACATGGATTGTGCATGCGTGGTTCGACCCTATTTGAAGACTGTGGGTAGATTTTTGTGTTTTACAAACTTTATTTCTTAAAGGAGAAGTCCAGCCTGAGCTTTTTTAGGCTGGGCTTCTCCTATGGGTCACAGGAGTGCAATTCATTTTGCAGTCCTGTGACTCTTTTTCAACGGAGAGCGGTCTGAAGTCCGCTCTCTGCTGACGTCACTGCCATCAGTCAGTCCTCCCGTCGGGATCCGCCAGCTGCCCTGATTGATGGCAGTCTCAGCGAGCCGCTGAGACAGCCTCTCCCCACCCCTCCACTACTCAGTGCTCCAATGAGCGCGGAGAAGCACAGAGGAAAGACGCTGACTGACAGTCAGCAGCTTTCCTCTCTGGGATCTTTGAGAACCGAGCCAGCGGCGATGTTCGGTGGCTCGGTTCTCAGTGCAGAGACGGCGCGGGACAGATGGAGTATCCGTCCACCGAGGTAAGTATGAGTCAAAAATAAAAATAAAACCCATACTTCTCTTTTAAGGCCCCTTTCACACATGCGGACCGTTTCATTTCATCTGTTCAGTCACGTCAAAGCGGACGAAGTATTCATCATTTTTTCATCAGTTACTCATCATTTTTTACATCTACTACCAATGCAAAAACTGATGAAAAACTGACTGTCAGTTTACATTTGTTTTTTGTCCAATATGTTTTTTTTTTAACGAAAGGAAAATAGGGCTTTGATCCACTTAAAAAAAAAACAGATGTTGATGGAGGCAGATGTAAATAGATGATCATCCATTTACATTCGTTTTTCCATAGAGATGCAATAAACGATCTGCATGTGTGAAAGGAGCCTTAGGCTGGCCATACATTATACAATTTTCTTAATCATTTTCCTTTAGATTTACCTTCAACTACGTAGTGCAAGGGCCTGCCTGATTGCATACACTTTGAAAGTGTTTAGGTTTGACCTCCTACTATATGGTTTTGGTAAATCTAAAGGAAAATTGTATAATGTGCGGCAAGCCTTAAGCCTCATACACACAATCGGACTTCCAACCAGCTTTTCCATGGATTTCTGTCCGAAGGGCGTTGCCCGTGAACTAGGTATGCATACACACGGCAGGACTTTTTCAGCCAACAAACACGAACGTAGTGACGTAATTGACGTACTACGTGTTTTTTCTGCTCTTTAGTGCCACCCTTTGGGCAACTTCTGCTATTGCTGGTTGATCTTTAGCATTGGTTCTGAGCATGCGTGTTTGTCCGATGGACTTGTGTACACACGATCGGATTTTGCACCATCGGACTTTTGCCTGAAAGTTTGTCTGTTTGCACAGCGAACATTTGTCCAATGAAAACCGAAAAAGTTTGTCTGATGGAGTGTAAACACGGTCGGATTTTCTGCAAAAACAGGTCCGTTGGAGGTTTGTTGTCAAAGTCTGATCGTGTGTATGGGCCTTTAGGCTTCGATCTGTCCACATTTAGGGCCATTCAGCTGATCCTGCACAGCTGGCAAATTTGGACAGCTGCCGCTGTTTCTGCATCCACCTATATAGGCTGCCTGTACACAGCTCAGGTTGGATGCACACTGAATGCAGGATCGGTGCCATCTCATGAAGCCTTATGTAGCTTATACTGATATATTTACTTATTTTATATTCAGTCTCTTCTTCCAAGTTGTAATTTGATGACTCTGACTTTATCCCTCTGTAAGTCTGGCAGGTGAGGTCTGTCTGAAAAACAAAACACACTCTCTTAAATGGTATTCAATATCCACAGTATTCTGGAAGTAAAATAAACGTGTTATATGGAAAAGGCTGAGAAGTGCCTTAGTAGCCTCCCTGGCGGTATGATTATGTCAGATTTTTGCGTCTCAAATCGGTACAATTGTTTTGCATAGAAATTTGGCGTTTTATATTTTAGGCCTGTAATTCTTAGTAATAACACACTTAAATCTGTCCAAACAAGAGTCTAGTAGACATCCCGGGTATAATAAAGTTTGAAACACAAAATCATAAATTATAATATAATAAGTATAAATAATTATAAAAAATAATATAATTATAATAAAATTTCCCCACGATTCACTATTGCTCAATTCTGCAAGTGTTCTTATTTACTATCGCTGTTTTCTAGCTGGTCTCAAACCATTTTTGACATAAAGGGACACTTTTTGGTTGCTATGGGCAATCTCCAGTTTCCAGGCAGAAAGAACAGTATTTATAATATAAAAGTGCATGCAGGGCACTGGGCAGACCACTAGGGACAAATGGGATAGGAAATAATTTCATACAGTAATGTAATCTGTAATATTACAGTGTACTGTATGTATTATGAATTTTGTCATTTTTGAATTTGCTGCCAGGCTCCGCCCCCGTGCGTCGCGGCGCTTGCAAGGAACGCAGCCTGGCGCACAGAGGCATCGGGCGGAGGACACAGCCCGCGGACACAGCAGGGGGACATCGCAGGATCCTGAAGACAAGGTAAGTACACTGCACCATGATCCTGCAATGCAATCCTGAGTGTGGCTTGGGGTTACCGCTAATGGAACTGAAATTTAACCCCGAGCCACACTCGGGATTACAGCTAGGGAGGTTAATAAAAAATTAGAATTTTCACACGATGCGCTGGGGTAACACAATGGGGTTGATTTACTAAAACTGGAGAGTGCAAAATCTGGTGCAGCTGTGCATGGTAGCCAATCGGCTTCTAACTTAAGCTTGTTCAATTAAGCTTTAACAATAAAACCTGGAAGCTGATTGGCTTCTATGCAAAAGTGCACCAGATTTGCACTCTCCAGTTTTAGTAAATCCCCCCCAATGTGTAATAGTGCAGTAAGGCAACCCATTATGTGTGGTGTTGTACAGTGCAATGCATTATGTTGCCTGACTACTGTAGTAGTTTGTTGGGTTGTCATTCAATATGAATGTCACTGCATGGGTGTGGGTGGGCCGCCTTCGCTAAGGGCACAGCAGCCAATTAATTTGAGTGGGCTGCCATGCCTGTGTTTTCCGCAGATAAAGATGCATGCACCTTTTTCAAAACACAGCCCACAGGGGTAAAAGACCATGGGATTTCCCCATGGTCCCTACACCCACAAATGCACTGTATTTTTGCAGGCCGTGCCATTCCATGTGTTTTCTCACAGAAGAGTGTTTTTATTGTGGGTGGTTGCGGGAATTTTATGCAGCCACCCACATAGATGTGAACTGAG